>OMKZ01015121.1:9136-27002 GCA_900302535.1 Neoniphon sammara | reverse complement strand
TATTATTATTTAAATCTAGATGAATTTATTGGCCTATTTGATGTATTTGTTCATCTCTCACCTCCTGAAAAATACACTTTCCATAGTTTTGTCTGCAGCAGTACAGTATGACACACATCTTGACAGCACAAGTACTGTGGCTCAATTACAGGAATAACAGGATTTCTTTCTCTCTCTCTCTCTCTCTCTCTCTCTCCCCCTCTTACTTAAACTGGAGGGGAACCAGCAGATTTTGATAGATTAGCCTCATTATACTCTTGACATAGACTTCTATTAAAAACTGCCTGACAGACACTCACAGTATGAACTATGACACAGACATTTTTTGGGAACAAAGAGCCACCGCACACTCCTCAAGATATATTAAACTTTCAACAGTAAGCTATTTCCTCTGCAATTGTTGTTCCCCTACTTAGTGCCATCGAATATTTAGTCATCGTTACTAAACCTGTTCTCAGGTCTATTTGCATTAATCAGGCTTTTAAAGAGATTGCATGGCATTCATTACACACAGGATACACACGCAAACACACACAAGTACACATCCAAACACTAAAATAAACACTATGAGACATGCAGGATAAATATACATAAATCAAACATATTTTACCCACAGGGAATAAAATGTCACATATCAAGAAAATGTAAGAAAAGGCTGCAATATTCTAATGAAAGCCTGCCTAACCATTTTGGTTTGAGCTCACCTCTCATCATTTTGAACAAAGGCGAGACAAATTGACCATTCAGTCTGTATTTACAGAACATCCATCATTCATAAATTGGATAACCTTTTACTTCCCTCATTTTCTATGGTTTAAGTGTGTGGGCAGAAGTAGTCTGACATAGTTTTTATCAGAAACGTTTCTGTTAAATTGGAAACACTGGAAATCTATTTCAGCGTAAGCCTCTAATCTTCTAAATTTCATTTTCTGGGAGAAATATGTTAATGCCCTCCTTCATGTTGTGGAAACAATGATGGGGGGAAAGTGATTTTACCATTAACTAGAGAAAGTACCCTGCCTTGGTCTGATAAATGAGCTCATCCCTAATCCTAATTGTGTCAAAGGCAGGATTTACCACTTCATTTTCTAAACAAGCACCGGGGCATCACACCATAATGTGGTTTGCAATCAATCCCATGTGAAAATCACAGGTGTTGGTTAATTTTGCCACGTGTACAAAAGCATTGGGGGCATGTACCTTTTCCTCGGAAAATAATTGGCTGTTGCTGTCTGTTAATGCTTCGATAGTGATTCATATCTTAACCTCCCTTATCGGCTGCTCAACAGTCCTGTGCATGTATGTGGGAGGGAGGACACTTAGGTAAAAGTGCTCTACTCACATTAAATATTCTAAAATGTACAATTATTTGATAATAAATTTAAGCCAATTTAAAGGATAATTCCAGCCAAAGTGAATGTTAATCTCATTTTCCAGAGTGTCCTCTCTCCCCTCTAATGATTCCTGTGTATTTTTAAAAGCTATAATCAGATAAAAAGTTATCAGGCGACTTATTTCCCAACTTCTGGATGCCATTTGCATTCTTTCAACTCCAAACAAAGTCAAGGCCAAATTTCTGAAATGGCAGACTGAGTCTAGTGACATAAATGTATCTGCAAATCTTTGGAAAGACCTTACTTAATAAAGCATTCCAAAAAATAAATAAATAAAAAAGAGTAGGCAAGTCTATGATGTCTGGTGAAAATTTAACCACTGGTTAAATTGAACAAGGAAGTAAGCAAAACACCATAGCAGCATAGCTGTATTATCAGAACAGTATCAGGCTCTGATAAATAAATAAATAAATAATAAACACCTATGCAAATGCTGATGTGAAGAGTTCAACATGCTGCCTGAGACAGCTCTTCTCACCACTCACTTATAGATTCTCTGGTTACTTCCCACTTCATTTTGAGCCTCTCAGCTGAAGAAGAGATTTTTTCCGCCTGAAAGTTGATCCTATGAAATGGATTAGAGTAAGATGCTCAGTAAGCAAGTTTTATTCTTCCACATGTGGACGCACAAATCAGTTGGACCAAGTGATAATAAAAACATGTTTCTTATCTGCTAAAGGGACCATTTCAAATTTTAGAAAATACAGGTAAAATGTAGGACATCTACATAATTCCTCTAAGTTACCACAATACAAAACAAAGAATAAACTTAGACAGTTTGTAAGAGAGAGAGATCATTCTGGAAAATGGGCTTAACTTCACCATGGCCGGAATTCTGTTCTCCTCACATAGCACACCATATCATGAACTGCTCATGATATGGTTTTGCATAGCAAATCATTTTCTCATAATTCCCCTTAGATGGAAATAATCTGTTAAAGTCCTCTAAAAACTGTTCATTTCCAACCTAAAACAAAAATTTCTATTGCTAATGTAATTTAGTTATTTGTATACTTGAGCCATTCTGTCTTAGAGCCAAGATTCTAGTCTGAGATATCGTCAAGCCACACTTTCTGGAGGTGTTAAATTAAAAATGAATTCGAGGACAGTCTCTTGGGTGTTTTTTTAATGACATATGGATACATTTCCTAGTCAAACCTGTTTGCACAGAATGATTCCAGCGAAACTTCACATGAAAATGTCTTCTGATAACATCAGAGACTTGGCTCTCCTGTTTCCAGCAGTGTGAGACTCAGATATGTTCAAAAATCGCATTGAATTGTGCAAGATTATATGAGTTAAATGTGTGAATTCCCTTTTAAATTGGATAGAGTATCTTTACACCTCTGCTCTGTCTAGGGTGTTTTGTTTTGGCGTATTTGTTTTGGTTTCATAGTGTTATCACTTTGAATGTGAAGCATGCCGCAATAAGATTAAAGAGCAGCTTGCCAACTAAAAGTTGAACATTTGCGGAGTTCCCATATCCCGTTTGAAGAATTTGCAGTCCTAACCATTATTTTGGCATTCCAAACTGTGCACAGATTAAGATTATATTCACCATGCAGTGGCATCTACAAGTCTAAAACCTAAAAACTGATATGTTCAGATTCCATTTTCAGCCCTTTCCATTCCTGTTTATCTAGTTAATGAAAATGAGAATAAGTAAATAAGGAGTTTTTAATTGTGCTGCTGTCAATGAAGATCTCTCTCTCTCTCTCTCTCTCTCTCTCTCTCTCTCTCTCTCTCTCTAATAAACTCTGTTGGAAATTATTCTTACAACTGCAGTGACTGTGGGTAACCAAAAGCATGCCCTCCCTCAAAGAAATAGGGCCTACAGCATCACAGCTGATAAACTACCTTTGGTCTTCAGAGGGACTCCTGCAAAACAGATCTTGCTTTCAAGGGTATGGAACTGTTGACTTGGGCAAGCTATCAACTCTCTTGGCAATGTTTGGGGGACAGAAAAAATAATCTGCCCCAGAATAAAACAAAGACCATACACATTAATACAAAATATGAGGTGCATGAGTATTAAGGTGTATATTTTTTTGCAGTGCAGTAAAGTGAATGGGTACCCATAAAATCCCCGTGCGGCTCCAGAGGGACTTGTGGGTGCGCTCTGAGGGTGTACGGCTCAACACTGCAAAAAATATTCATCTTCGAAAGTCACCTAGTCTACTACTGAGTATTCAAATGATATTTTTCTTCACAAAAGTGGTAGACATCCTCCAAAGACGTACAACTTTATCTATTTCCGATGTAAATCAACACGTTTTATGATTTTTTAACGAATCAAGTGTAATTTTCTTGATATTAAAAGAAAGGTCTGCTTTCGTTTTCCTTTTTTGAATATACTGACACTAGAAAATTCCTAAAACACCTAATTGCAATTTAAACAAAGGGAATCACCTTGCCCCGTTGGTAAAAACACATTCATTGAAGGAAAAGTGAGATTTTAGGACTGAAAATCAGACTAAACAGCTTGTCACGATGGGCATTTTTTGCAGTGCAGCTAATGCTGAAGTCACTCTCTCCGTCTCATACAACAGCAGCCAAGGACAAGAGAGCATCAGCAGAGAGAGGCACAGAGCAGAGAGAAAGGTGCTGTGCAGAGCTCCTCTCACTATTTCGATAATTGTCTCACTGTTGAATCAATATCGATGTAAAAGCTGCTGTACCAGGAGGCGATAGGAGTGGAGGAGGAGCGGGGGATTTAACTTCAACCACGGACAGACCTATGCTTGGATTTCGGTTCTTTTTTCCTTCGCCAATGCAAAAGGAAATATGCAGCGAAGCTTCACCATCCTCTACACCAGTTTACTGGGGATGTGCTTGGGTTCAACCTCAAGTTTTCCAAGTAACATCAATATAGGTGAGAATGGCGCACACGCGTAAAGCGTTTCTTGCTCCGCACGAAATTCAAGTTTACCTGGTCTGCCTTGCTTTGATCTGTGTGATAAAGTGATGCTGAATCGTTAAGCTCGATTTGCCCTCGGGCCCATTTTGTTCATCATTAACACTTGACTCTTTGTACTTCACAGGAGGATTGTTCCCAACCGAATCGCACGAATATGAGGTTTTTCGGTTCGCCCTCTCTCACCACCAGGACATCCCCAAACTGGTGCCGCAGGTGGATATGGTCAAGATGGGGAATAGCTTCTCCATGACATATGCCTGTAAGTATAATTTCACTTAAAATACGTTTTATTTGCTCATATTTGTTTCCTATCTAAAATCATTTTGTTTATTTGCTCCCTTCACCTAAATCCGTTGAATGACTTCACCGATTGGTTGAAATCACACGTGCAGCCACGAAACACGTATGTAATCGCAGTTATTATAGACCAACTGTAAAAAATAAAAAATAAAAATAAAAAATAAAAATAAAAAATGCGTTTGTTATTAGGTCATCTTGCCATTAACTGTTGCGTAGGACCAAGAAGGTTTTATTTTCTGTGCCTCCATCTCCATTGCTTGAGTGCTTTTGCGCTTTAGGGCAGAGAACTGATTTGGCTAACCCATGCTCTGCAGCTATAGAAACCATACAGTCATATATCATGGGTCTTTACAGCTATATGAATTTTAAAACGGCTGCCGCTGATCCCAGTGCGCATACCCTCCTTTTAACCAAGGTAGACAACAAAGAGCCAGTGCGCAGATCAAGGCTTTCGGGCGCTGTGAACAAAAGAGGGAAAACATCTCTAAAAGCATTTCTAATTAGCCACGGATCGCAATCCGATTATCCTTTTATGACAGCACACACTTTATTAAGACCCCCGTTCCACCCCCGCACCCACCACAAATACACATTCACACGCACGTACACACGCACGCTTTTTAAACATTTCAACTTCCAAGACATTACCTAGGATGCGTTAATAAAGAATCTGATCTATTTATTATGAGTCTACATGTGACTTAATATATCACAGCCATTTAGGAGAGGACGTTTCATCCCTTATTCTTAAGACTAACTGTAAATATTTTAGTGATGATGCTCACAGCAGGGTAGTAATTAAAGGCAGGATTATGGTCAGTTGGAAAGACTGAAAATCATAGATTCTGGTCAAAGACACCTTTTTATTGTGGATGAAAATATATGACATTAAGGATATGGCATTCAAACCATAACTACTTTTCTTAGCATTAGAAAAAGAAATACCAATCTCTCTCTCTCTCTCTCTCTCTCTCTCTCTCTCTCTCAGCGTTAAACCCTCCTGCACCTGTGCTTCCTTTCTACTCTGACAAGATTAGGGTGCCCTTGAGATTTTTCAACCATGTTTTTCTCACTCCATCCCCAACTCTTCTTAATTTGTGTTTGGCCTACTCACATTCAGTGGCGAAGTTGAACATATCCATGAGATATCCTTTGACAGCTGCGCCTTTCTGCCTCTGTGCCAGGTGTATGACATCGCCTCAGTGAAAGAGATTTGATTTCTTTGCTGTTCAGGCATCGATTATTGTGTTTCCACTTGAAGCCCGCCTGGAATATAAACATGGTCTTTATTCCATTTGCACCCGCTCGTCATGCTCTTTCTGATCTCGATCTTAGCTCAGAGAATAAACAATGGGGAGGAAGAGAAAAGGATGAAGCGATTAAAAGAAATACAAGCATAATGACATTCTGATTCAGAGGTCTAATGTAATATGGCTGCAGCCGTTCTTGGGGGGATTCGGCTGTGAGCTTAGAATTGGAAGTAAGGCATTATGTGCAGCAGCACTGGGGCAGATTAAGATTAGACAATCAATGTTTAGCTCAGTTAACAGGATGCTGTTGAATGCTGAACACTGTTTCTAAAAAGAAATCATCTGATTCACTTTAGCATATCAGAGTAAAGGGCTGATATCTCTGTGCCTTTGTATTATTTAGCGTAGCCATATTGACTCTTAAGTCTTTTCAGTTGCTCATCATGCCCAGAGTTGGTTGTATAGTGTATGTTTTTTTCTCCAGGGACATCTAAAACACCAAAGGGAAAAAAAAAATAGTGAGATCTATAGAAACCAGAACGACCCCCACCCACCATCCCTTCATCAACCATCACCCATCATACATCCCACCCCGCACCCTTTCAGGCCAGGGAGTCAGGAAGGGCCGCATAATGAAATGTAAACATTCCCAACATGCCCTCATTAAAAAGACGGCCCGTGGCTTAGAAGTGAATGGGATGTGAATATGAGGGTCAGGGATCTAACTAGTTGATCAAATGTGGAGCCGATAGCAGCAGGGGAGATGGGGAGCTTCGTTAATGTCTTAGTCACAGTATATACCCAGTAGAAATAAAACAGCAGCATGGTATGGCGATGTACGGTAGGAACATGATCTAATCATGGAGCCAAATGGCCAGCGTATGCCCATAAAATACCTGCTGTTCACTTACTTCTGTTTACATTTCTTTTTTTAAAATTATCACTTAAATATCAGGTTAACGTGACAGCAGACCATTTTTTTCGCTGGTAAAACCCATAATCCTGCAGCTGGCTATTTCCTCAGTCCTCTTTGTCCTAGACATTTCAGGACGAGGCTGGTTGGTCGTTTTTAAGGTTTTACTAAATCTGAGCCACTCACTGTCAGCGGCACGACATTTCGAACAGAGTGTCCTTCCTTCCAGACAGACACCCCTCTCTATCTTCAACATAATTCCATCAAATTTGACATCATTGCTTCATCGTGTCATGCATATCAGCGCCGTCCATGGACATGATGGTGGGCTGTTGGTACATGTGTGTCAAAAAGATTCAGAGCAGAGGAGGAAAGCAACAATGAAAACGACACCTCTTCCTGCTGTGTGTCACTTGTTCTAAAATAGCACTTTCCATGCAGAGGGTATAGAGATATGGTTGTTTGGGGAAAAAAAGGGGGCTCCAGGGAGCGTTTATAATGACTCAGATGAGAAAAACAGGCTATTCCGAGGCTTCTGTTTAATATGCCTGTGGTGTGTGTGCATGTGTGTATGTGTCTCTTGAGTCTGGATGCCCGTTCTGGCATCTGTGTAGGATGTCTTGAGTGAGTGACAGTTCACCTCTGTAAGCGCGTGAGCGAGTGTGTGGTGGGAATGTGCCCGGGGCTCTTGGGGTCCATGAGTGTGAAAAGCGACGGGTGAATGGGCCCTTGTGCACGGGAATGAATGGAGCTCCGGATGAGGCTGGTACTCATCAGCTGGCTCTTATGACCAGCCACTTCCTCCAAGACCAACCCCTCCCACCGCACACACACACGCACACACACACACACACACACATACTCACTGGCACCTGCTTAAGGGGGCAGGGAGGAGAGTAGGGTGGGAGTTTGGGGGATTGGATGGACTAGGGCAAAGGTAAAAGAGAAACAAAGAAAGAGGAGAGGTGTAAGGAAAAGAGAAACATAGAGCCATAAAAAGATGCGGTTGATGGCTAGGTGGTGCATTTTATTCTTCCCCTGATGAGTTATCAGCGTAGTAATGACTATGGCAGCGGTATAGGCATAATGTGACACAACAAGGCAACTTGGAGACATGCTGGTTGTCAGAGATAATTTGCCTCTCACTTTCCTATTTTCTTGCTTTCTCAACCACTAAGTGATAAACTTCCATACACATGTATTTACTATTTTTTATTTATTTTTATTTATTCATTTTTTTTTTATTTTTCAGTTATTAGATCTGAAGCATGGCTCTGTTTGCAAGTTTACCTCTGTGCACACATACATGTTCAATGGAAGAGCCTGCTGGACTCGCTCATTTTACATGTTTTCAGTGGTTAAAAATAACTGCAAGGGATGCTGTGTACATGGAGAATATTAGTCACTGCTCCCCTCAGTTAGATATCACATTACCATAATCTGCTATTGACTTGGTTTATAATAAGGACGTCACTGAATAGCTAGCTTCGTGTCAAATCCCCTGCAGGCTCATGCCTATATTATCTACTTTTCTCTTTGATATCATACATGTGTGTGGTAAGATTTGGGCTAAGCTTTGCCTATTTTTGGCAAGATTCTCATAACCATAGGAGAAGTGAAATTGTTCTTAAAAAAGACTGCGGAGTGTAGTACCCTAGCAACAAAATTACAAATCTCAGATTCTAGAATGTTTGAATTAGATATGCATTTATCTTTATGAATTACCGGCTCTCATTTGATTTTGTGTCCAGTTCAACCATCCCAATAATAAACCTTTCACTGAGGCTAATTACAATCCATGTGGAGGGCAAATTGTGTTGTCACTCCAGTGTAGGCAGCAGTATTTCCCCGGATCTCTGCAGGTCCTTTAAAGAAGACTGGAAGAGGATCTCTTAGCCAGCCTTAATCAATGAACTGAACACTGCACAGAGGTCTGCCTGGCCACTCAATACAGGATAGACAAGAGGAGAGGGAATGCTTTCCCTCTGGGCAGGCTAGAAGACAGATATTAATTTATCACCGCATGATAAATGGATATCTGTGGCACAGAAAGACTGCACAGGTAGGGGTCAAGTCTAGGGGAGAGGGAGCACTCATGGTTAATCAACACATGCATTGTTGGATGTATAATTTCATCGATTAGATATTGTATAATTTTAGGCTGTCATAAATGTGAGTGTATTTATTGTACGCTTGTCTAATATTTATAATATCAGCTGGAACGATAAACATGTAAGTGGCTGTGTTCAGGCCTGCTTCAAATCCTCCTCATTAGCACAGTGTCTTGCTGTGACTGGAGTTAAAAGTGGACTACGTAAAATTGCCTGTTTAGACTCAATTGACAAAAAATGTAGAATAAGCATGTAAATTCATGGCAATATGTGCATCCCTCTGCAATTTTGCATAGTACACGTTTAACAGAAACTATGTGTATGAACATGTGCGATTGCATTGTGAAACCCTGTGGTCACACACACACACACACACACACACACACACACACAATAGGTAACAAGGGACAGAGCCTCAGCAGATGCATTTAATGTATTATTCAATGCAGCACGTCCAAAGCTATAATTCCATGGAGTTATGAACATAAATATGTAATAATAACCCCATGAAAACAAAAAAACACAGTGGAACTGGCTCTGTTAAGTAAGGCTGTACTTAAAGGTACTCAGCTCACAATTAGGATTTGCCTGGGGAAACAGAAGAAAAAAATGTCTGTCTCCTGGATACCTTTGCTCCAATATATCCTTCTACAAACCCTCACCCATACTTATTCCATCACTGGCCCCTCTGGGGCAAAACAAGGCCCCAGGAAGGAAAGTCTCAGCTGGGATGGAAGTGTGTAAAGGGAAAGGGTGGGGGCTGAGGTTAAGCTGCCATTTCAGACCTGGTAGCTTGTGTCGATCAGACTCTGGGGTGTTGTATTTTATTGTGTAGCTACTGTGTCAGTCATTGAGGTACAGCTGTGGTGACCGAGATCCACAGTGCGTGTGTGTTCAGTGGGATTACTGAGTGTTCAATGTGGTATCGGAAAAGGCAGACGAATAGCAGATCAGTGGTCCCCC
The DNA here is from genome assembly GCA_900302535.1 of Neoniphon sammara. NCBI lineage: Eukaryota > Metazoa > Chordata > Actinopteri > Holocentriformes > Holocentridae > Neoniphon > Neoniphon sammara. The sequence continues at coordinate 17,154 of OMKZ01015121.1, read as the reverse complement.
CGGACGGTTAGGGACATGACAGTTATTTGTCAAGGAGAAAACAAAGAGAAAGGAGGAAAAAAACTGACTGTGGTCCTCTTGGGCTGGAGTCTGGCAGGTGTTGGTTTGATGAATGTGGAAGCTTGGATTTTTTGCCCAGGAGCACTAGGGATAGAGAATGGCCCATAGCAATCAATGTAGATCATCTGAAACGGCTCCCCAAGCAGCAGAGTGATAGTACAGAACAGAAGGGGGATGGAAATTGTCTGTGTTTCTGTTTTGTGTGTATGTGTTTTTGTGAGTGTGGTTAGGTGGCGGGGGAAGGTGGTTAGGGGAGCCGTTGTTTGTGTGTGTGTGTTTCTGTGCAAAAGAGACAGAGAGAAAGCACGCAAGGGAAAGGGAGAAAGGAGAGAGAGATGGCTATGAAAGCAAAAATAAGCAGCCTGCCATTTGATCTCTTCACCCCCTGATTTGAGCTTCATCTGAGGGGATCACGAGCCACCGTGAGGCGTCAAAAATCTGCAACGGTGACGAGAAACTAGTCTTCGGAGTTGTCTGTCCATGCTATTCATACACTTCACACACACATGCACGCACTGCTGGTGGCTGTGTCCACCCGGTTCTGCCTTGTTTTCCTCATTGTCTTTCAATGCCTGCTCAGAATCCCTCCCTGCTTTCTAAGTATTTAAAACAAATCCGTCATCTCCGGAGGCAGCAGTAGTTGAGACGTGGAGGTCCGAGCTTGGAAGTGCGGCTCTGGCAGCTGTGATTTGTTTTAAAAATGCGGCGCGTTTAGGGATGAGGACCAGTGTTTGTGCTGCAGGGGATTGTGGACGAGTGCAGGACGATGGCAGCTGTCATGTTTTTGCAGCACAGACAGACACCTAGTCCCTTTTTGTCACCCATCTCCGCAGCTCCTGTGTAGTCTAATGAGAAACAACGCCTACAAGCGTGTTAAGCAGTGTAACGTTATGCAATGCAGCCCCGCTGCTCTTACGGTGACAGCGCAAGACAGCTCTTGTCATCCGCACAATCGCACAGATGTTCGCGACATTAAACGGCTCCTCTGCTGTGACACTAGAGCCGCTGCACTGGCTGAACTTGGAAGCAGCAATCGAGCAGCAAACACACAAATTAGGTGTACTGCCCATGCAGTTCGACTTATTGCCACGGTTTTGGTCTTGATTACATGCTACTTGTAACAAAATTGATTGTACTATCCAACATTTTTGGCTGTACTTAAATTCTCTTAGAATATATTCAGGTCTGTAGTGAATGTGTCATTTCCCACACTATAAAAAATCTTCATTTTAACAAATCATTTAATCTCATATTCAGTCTTTTTTGTGAAAGTGAAAAAATCTGAGAAAAAGATGAGATAATCCCACTGGTTTTCAATGCAGTTTCACAAGTATAAATTCATTGAAACAAAGCAGGATAAGGCAGATCAGCCTACTAGAATCAAGAAAATGACACTTGATTCAATGAAATTCCGGAAATAAGTTGATTAGCATCAGAAACAAGTGGGATTATCTTATCCCACTGGCAGATTTGGATTATGATTGTCCGTGAGACTAAATGACTTGTTAATATGGAGATTTTCCATAGTGCAGTGGCTGGACTGATGTTCACGTCGAACATGTTCAAGCTCATTGTAAATTCCTAGAGCAACTCCTAATGAATTAGCATGCGTTTTTGGTCTCCCTCTTCTCATGCCTCGTTTCATCCTCCACCAGTTCTTCTGTCACAGAGATGAAATATATGTTGCGAGCGGGACCGTCCCTCTGCACCTGTTGACACTGATACACAGATGGAGAGATAATTGTGAAGGGATAATTGTGAAGGAGCTAATTGGAGTTCCCATACCCCCTGACAGGATTTAGTCTGGGCCAGGTTCTGACCTGCTGCCCAGGTAAGCGTTTATTCAGCGGGCTGCGGGGCTCCGCATCGAACCAGATTGGAAATGTGGCGAGAAACAGTGAGGAGGAGAGGTCAGAGCCTAGTGCGAGCGAGTGAAACAGAGACACGCAGAAAGAGAGAGTTGTTAGGAGATGAGGGGAGAGCTCTCACACTCTCAATTACCCGGGTAATGAGGTGATGCAATGCCATTGTTTTATTGCTAAGTGGAAACTGGAGAAATCTAGAGTTCGCTGTGTGGTCCTTGTGTTTCCCACTGCTAGGCTGGCATCTGCACTCTTTATTCGCAGCAGTCTTCCTATTATCCACTCTCCCCCTCCAACAGATTCTTCCTCTGTTTCTGCTTCTGTTGCTCTTCCTCCCCAGCAACATGCCTCGGCTTTTCCCTGCCCTCACCTCCACTTTGAAGACATGCGTGCTTTTTAGCCCCTTCTGATTAACCTGCCATTACCCCCGTTTCGGCTAATCTCTCATGAGTATCCACAGCTCGCCGACATTAATCTGAGAACGATTTGCTGGTCAGCTGCTGTGATCACTGCTATTCCCAAAAGCCAGAGCTTAAGAGACTAGTGTCCATGTGGCTCTCTCTCTTCCTGTCTTTTCTTTCTGTTTTTCCGCACTCCATTTTTACTCCCCTCTCGTTCCTTTTTGCCATATATACTGCTTTTATCCAGTCTTTCTCTCCCCTTTCTTATTCTCCCTCTTTCTTTTTGCCACACACAAAGGGAGCAGCAGTGACATAAACACAGTTTTATTGCTCTTTCAGAGGCAGTAAATCTCCCTTGAGCATGAGGAGCTAAAGCTGTTAATACCCGGGAACACTGAGCGCACCTCTCCCAAGTACAACTCTCCAAGGGGCATATGGGTGCTCGAGGGAGGCAGGAAGGCAGCGAGGCAAAGCCCAGCCCCTATATTGACAAAACCTCCAAACTCAGAAAGCAGTTTGCATTTATTGAGTCTCCATTAGAGATAACGCGTGGCTGAAATAATACCTCTGCATTACATTAATGCATTGTGACTCGACGCAGTCCTCGGCGTGAAACATTTTATTTCTCTAGAATGGATTTCAAATAGTTTCCAGAAAACTCCCATGGAAAATTGCTCATACTCACAACCTTATACTCGGTCATGTCTGGAGATTTTCATGCAGATCATTCACAGCGGTGCTGCGTTTCGGTCCCCTGGGTCCCTGTCTTCTTCGCAGAGGGAGATTGATTGCACTGTGTGAGTCATGCTGTTTTGTAGGGCTCGCCGAGTTGGTCACCCCCACCCATCACCTGAGGGATTCTTCACCAGCAGAGTGTGTGTGTGAGACACACTCATGTCAAAGCGAGTGAGACACATGGGCTTAGCAGGGCTTTTTTTCTATTGAGACGAAACCGTGCTTGTTGGGTGCAAGGAACATGTGTGTGGGCATGTGCTAAATGTATGTGTATGTGTGTGTATATGTGGGTGTGTGCATGTGTGTGAATACTGTATCAACTTCTGTTGTCAGGCCACTCATTAACATAGCTGATTAGCTATCTGGAAGATAGATTGGACCAGAGGGACCACAACATGCTCTCCATTTTTATGACACACATCATCTGACAGTTATTAGCCATGGGTGGCTGAGTGGAGGAGGATGATTGTGTGTGTCTTACAGTGTCTGGTGTCAAATGTGTTTATCTCCCTTCACAGCGCGCTGCGTTTGATTGAGTGAACCTTCACCCCTGTGGTGTTTGTTGCAAGTGCATGTATGTAAGTGCATACCTTGGAGTTATGATAGAGAGCAATTATCCAGCTAAGGAGATTAACTGTGAGACAGTCCAAATGAATGTTTGTTTTCATCCCTGCATATACATAGGATCACCCATCTATGGATTTATATGACAGCAGTGTTTGATACTTTTTGTTGATTTGGTAGGTTTGTGATCAAAGACCAGGAACATAGCCTCGTTTAACTTTAGAGGAGAACCATTTTCCATTAGTAAAAGTTAGTCAAAATGCACTTGTTTGATTATAACATGAATAATTCAAACAAAATAAATCATGTACTCCTATTATGTAAAACAGTATTTTAAAACTATGGATGCAAAGGTCAATTACCTGTGAAAACAAAAACTGTCTCTTATAATATCCTTGTTTTTCCATGTTTGATCACATTTTGCTACCAGTTTTTATTGGAAAACAAAACTGCACCACCCAACTCGACATTGACATGGGTAACATAAACCTAGTGTGGCCCCCTGTATCAAGGTGGTGTGTGACTCTAGGAACATGCCTGCTAGTGTTATGCTAAGGTTGAAAAAGGCTGGGCTGGATTCAGCTGCTCACTGTTCCATCCCGTAGTTTTTGTTCATTTGTGCCCAAAGGAAAGGAATATGATTTCACACTGTCTGAGGACAGTGAGCCCAAATTCCTTTGGAGTTCCACAGTAAAAAGTAAACCGATCGTGACAAGATTGTGTGCAACAGAGAATACCTGATGCCTTCCACAATCACTCTTTAAAATAGGATCTGTTGCAGGAACAGCTGTATAATTGCAACAGAGATCATTAGGATTTAACATGAAATTATGGTGGAATTCAGTTGAGCAGTCTAAATTTGGTGTCCTGTTTGTGTGGAGTCACCTGACATGCCAGGGCTCAGGACTGAGGGTCTATTAGAAAAGACCTTTATGGATGGCTGAACAAGAACCCTCCAATCAGTATGCTCCCTCCAGCTGGACCCAGCTTCCCGCTGTGGTGAAATTCCCTTGGTACTGTCAACTTTAATGTTGCAGGCTATTATAGCGTGCAAGTCCTAGGAGTAGAGTGATGGAAGAAATCCTGTGTTTCTGTGTGTGTGTGTGTGTGTGTGTGTGTGTCGCTGTGACACTATATAATATATACAGTATATACACATTAATTATGTAGTTTGGATTTTGTGGTGTATATGAGTATACAGTATTTCCATGAGCCTGAGATAACGTGCCTCTTGGGCTGTCGGCAGTGTGCTCACTCAAAGTCCTTCCTTACACGTCGCTTCCTAGGTGCTGCCCTGTAATATCACAGTCTTGTGCATTTGGCCACTGCAGCTCAGTGCCCATCTCAAGGGCACCTTGATGAAAGGTTGGACTGATATATTGGGCCCATATTGGCCTTTTATTAAATACACATCACTATAATGGCTGTACTGACCACAGCTGCATTAAAACAGTCCATAAAATCTGCCATGCTTTATTTATTCATTTAATTCTCCAGTTTCATAAATCAGTTCTTTATTTGGTAGTAATAATAATATTATTAATAGTACTCCTTAGTAATGAGAGAAAAGGGTAGTAATCTTTCCCAGAGTTTATTTGCCATTGGTGGGGTAGGTCACCCTGCCTTAAAGAGATGCTAACCATTAAAGAGTTTCAGTTGTCAGTGATTTTCAGTGGAGAGTTTTAGGGTCACATGATGGTCTAAATGCTGTTCCAGAGGCTTTTCCACCCTAGAAATTGGCACAAAACTGCTGGCACAAAAAATTGGCTGTCAGCAGTCTCAAAAATATTGGTACCAGTCTTCAGAAACATATTTGTCGAACACTTCCTTGACGGTTCTCCAGCTCAGATTTACCAGTCAGTCTGTGGAGATTCAAACCATCGACCCTCTTGTCTCACACCCACCTAACTTGTAAATTAAAAAATAAATTCCTATGGAAATTTGTTTTTTTTAGCTGTCATGTAATTGTTACATATTGTCAATACTCAAATTAAAATTTTCTGTTTTTTTTTTTTTTTTCCCCAATCCATTAAATCACAAACAGTAGTGAAAGTCAGTAGTGGGATGCCAGTGTTTCAGCAGTAGTCATTATAATGTAATTATGGATTAGACCTTAAAGATTCATGGCAAATATGAAGAATACAGTAATGCTGATGAACCCCCAGTAGCCCCCATCAACCTCAACTTCAAATGCTGCAACAACTGTTACAAACCCACCCTCTGTGTGTGTGCAGCCGGCAGAGACGTGTCTGTCATTTGATATCTGGCTCATGCTAAGCATTGGAACAGCTGCAGGGCGCAGGAAACAGACAAAAAGGGAAGACAGTAGCTGCATGAGTTGTTCCTGACAGTTCCCCCGTTGTGATAGTATTAGTCCCTTTAGAATTGAACTTTTTCCCTCTTTCCTGCAGCCAAAAACTCTTTGGCCTTACCAGATGCAAGCCAGCTTGGTTTGTTGTTCATGCACTCACAGGAAAAATATGTGAACACATAAAAAATGCAGGTCAGAAGACAGTTGCGATGTTTTCATAAACCATAAATGATGAAAGAATTGTGATCATTTTTGGAAATTGTTATCTTCGTGGCTTTTTCCTTTCCAGGAATAAGAGAGGTAGTAAAATCGTGATGCAGTGGAAGTGTGATGAATAATTAAAATGCAAGCCTCCCATTATTGAATGAGAATTTGTGAGCTGATTTTATAAATAAAATGGAAATCACAGCGTCTTTGAATTAAAAAAAAAAAAAGAGGAATTAACAATCCTGAAATCTCCAATAAGTGACCATTTCCACTCCATCTTAAGTGCTTTAGCAGCTCTGAGCTACTGTGTTCCTTGCCAGAAGGACAGACGGTTGTCCAGGCAACTTAAGTCCTGCCGCCATGGCAGCTGTAACCATGGTGAAGAGAATCACAGTGCCAGGGTGGACAGGTGTTGCTGGGGTCTTCAAGAGCACTTTAGGTCTCTGAGCCTTGGCTCCGATGTCATTACACATGTGGAGTAGTGCTAACACGCTGCACACACACAAACCTGCACTCAATATGTCGCTCCTCTATACTGCAAGAGTTATCCTAACAAGACCTGAGACTGCTGAGTTACACTAATGTCCCATGTCATGCTCATGTAGAGTTAGACAAGCACATGGCTCTCCTGCCAACTCTCGATGGGAGGTTAGTGCCACATGGCTACATGCCCTTTGTCAGATGGACATGCTGTAGGTATGAGAAATGACTCATATTCGGTGAAACATGGAAATCTGCCGTACAGTCAAGTGATGGGACATGGGACAAAAAGTCAACCAAGCTCTCATTATGTTTTATCCAAGCAGAACATAAAGGGCACCTTTGAAATTGGTCTTAGAAAATTGTAGGGCGAAATATAATGTGTGGTAGTGGAAAGCGATAGTTGAGAGTGTGTCCATTTACTAGCAAGAGCGTGTGCAGACCATGAAGGAAAGATAGGTCTATTACTGAGTCAGTGTGGCGAGGCGCAAAATGTCTATTTCAGGGCTTGCTTTAAGTAGGGTGAGTCACCAGGCTTTTGGAGCACTAGAGGCTGCATATGTGTGTGTGTGTGTTTCTGTGGATATGTATGTGTCTGTGTTTGTGTGTAATGCCACAGGATTTCTCACACGCGCACAGACACACACATGCACACACACACGTGCCTGCCCCGGAGGGTGCAGGTCTGTGACGGGTTAGGCGGTTTGGGCTTGGGCCATCCTCTCTGTCTTTCTCTCAGCTCCTAGCAGTGAGCTGGCCCGGGGATGGGGACAGGCAGCGACTTCAATCTGTTTGGTAAATACTGGGAAAAAGTAGGGCCCACCCATAGCCATAGCAAAAAATAGCCCAGGCCAGACCTGTGAGGGCAAAGATAGCTCCTCTGGTAGTAGTGCTAAGCAGACGGCATGAAGCGGACACACCTTTACAATAGAATAATGGGGAGAGAAATGAGGTATTGTGATCAAATTGAAGATGCGAGAGAATTCAAAAGGATAGACAGACGATGAGAGAGGGAGCGGGAGAGACAGGGAGTGAAAGAGAAAACAAATGAGAGATGGAAACAGCCTCCTGCTGCCAGTGAAATGTCAATGGAACCCTGCGGATGCATTGATTAACCTCTCCACTCCCTAATCTGCCTCCACCCCCTCCACCTTTCACTAAAGGCAGACAGACAGACCGGCAGAAAAATGGATAGACAGGCCGGCTTTGCATAAACATGCCGTCACTCTACAGGCAAAGCATTTAAGCAAATAAAAGACTGCCTTCCTTGAAGGAAAATGCATCCGCGGTGTGTAATAATCAGGGATTTTTTGTGGAGGCATGCACATCTGATGGATATACTTCCAATTGAAATGAGTTATTTTCCACATTCTGAAACATCAGCAATGACGCAAGGTA
>OMKZ01015120.1:7775-22072 GCA_900302535.1 Neoniphon sammara | reverse complement strand
TAATTTACTTTTTTTTTTTTTTTTTTTTTTAGCATTGTCGGCTAGGCTAACAGGCTAGCTACTGCAGCTAACACCCTGGACCAGAGCTACATGATGGTCACTCAACTGTACCACCATGCTAATCTCCTTGCCTGATCCCCTCAAACTTTCAGGGAGGTAAGGGTGTGGAAGTTAGGGTGGTGGTTGGTCATAAACATTTGTCTTCAAGTCCAACACATTGATTTTCAAACACTGCAAGCTAGCTTAAAGACCCACTCAGCTTAAAATCGTGTTTTTTCTGTTTTTTAATGTTTTTAATGTTCTGATCCTGCACTGATGTATTCTATGTGCTCCACTCATCATAGAGCGTTGTTTTTGCACTATCTATTTGCATATTTAGCTAATGCAGTTCAACTTGACCAAGTTCACTCTCTGCCTTTCTCCAGAGACTTTCTATGGTTTTCAAAGTGTTTCTTCCTAATGGAGCATCTGGGTATTTATCTTTACAGGGTAGGTAACGTTAACTGTTATCAGAGCTGGCAACCGGGGCCAAGGTTTTTCTCGCATTAGCAACACACAGCTGATTGATAATGTAGTTAACTCAAACGCTCATGTTATCTATTACTGTTACATTTCTAATGTTGTTGACAGCAATACATAAAAAATTACCATTCTGAAACGTCCACTTCTAGGCGACAATTTACAATTTGCTCTTCTTCTTCAGAATCAGCCTCCGGTTCGGAAATTTATGGTTGATTTAACCTATATTACCTATTGTCATTGTGTAGTATAGCTTCAGTAGCAAAACAGAAAACAAGTGGAGGTTTGTGTGGATGGGCGGAGTCAAATGTGAGCTGGGATATGCTTGGTGGAGATTTGAATGGGGGTGGGGACTATTTGCATATTCACACATACGTACATACTAAAAGAAGACAAAGGTGTAGAGTTACATCCAATCCATTTTAAGACATGTTTTTTTTTCTGTTCATGGCAAAAACTTCTATCCAATTCTGCATAACAGAAATGAGTTTTAAGGGTCTAATCAACGCCTGGAATAGGCCTTTAGGCTATAATTTCTATTAATATTATAGCTTAAACTATAATGTTAATGTTGGGATCAGAATATTTATGAAATATTCAGTGTATATGTATCTGTCCATATCACATAAACATGATATAAAATAACCCTACCCATGAGGTGGAAGAATGTATTTTTCATATAATTCATGTACACAACACAAAATCTGTTTCATTTCCCAAAGCTTTATGAGACTGTGTTGCAAAATTCCCAGTTCATTGCATAACTTCCTGGAGTCCCACTATCAAAAATCTTGGTGTTACTTTCAATCCTACTCTCTCCTTTGAGTCACACATCAAAGAGATTACCAAAACTACTTTTTCCATCTTGACAATTTTCCTATAATCCAACCTGTATTACATCCATTTGTGTCCTTGAGACTTGATTACCACATCATCTTCTCTGGTTTACCTAATAGTAGCATTAGAAATCTTCAGCTCATACAAAATGATGCTGCCAGAATCTTGACCCAAAGAAAATCTGACCACATAACAGCTATCCTGTCCTCTCTACACGGCCTCCCAGTCCATATCAGATGTGACTTCAAGATGCTTCTGGTGACGTATAAAATATTACAGGGGTTTGCACCATCCTCATTGCACCATATTGTGGTGAGCCTTGGGGATGAGTAAGAGAGGTTTCTAGGATATTATGTTCTGTTGGTTTGGGGGGGCCACAGTGTCCAAGGAGAGGGCTAAACCCGAAGTTTGAGGGCAAGGGAAACTTAAAAAGGGGGGCAACTTCCTGAAATGAGGATTTAACATTTAACATTTTCCTTTTCCTTTTAAGAGAAGGAAAATGTTAAATCCGGAGCCAGAGAGAGGGAACCTGAGCTTATTACATTGGGGTGTAAGCCCTCACTGCCAGGAGTTCATAACAGTAAAAAGCCATCTGGCATTAAGCTTCAATCCTCATGTCAGCCATCGTTTATATTACTTCTGGGGCTAGATAAAACAATGAAGAGCCTGCAACACTACAATATGTATAACCACATGTCCACTGAATGGAAGATGAATGCAGAGCTTTTTCCTGCTATGCCCCTTTCTTTAGAGAGGTTTTGCTGCTGCAATTAGAGGCAAATTTTATAGATCTCTTTAAACCCAGGCTTAAAATCCATTTATTTTCACAATCACTTGGTGAACATTAGCTTTGCACAGTTGCAGGGAGTGACTCAGACTGAGTTAAGCCTGGGAAGTTAGCAGGGAGTAAGCTGTTGTATGTGATGGGAAGGCTGGGACACAGTTTCATCAATTCTGCCCAAGTTTAATGATGCATCATGGAAATGAGAACATGCACAGAGTCTCATGTGGGTCTCTAGTTAACAACTGTCAGAGTTCCAGCCCTATACTGATGTTTACATGAGCAAAAGACATTGAGTCACCTTGGGGGGGCCACAGCCTTTTATTCCACTATCTTCTATGAAGACACAACTTTCCCTGGAGACATAACTTTCAGCCATGTCCTGTGCATATCCTTACTGCACAAGGTTAACCTCAGAGCAAGCGGACATGTGTGAAATTACTTTGTGTTTGCCTGCATTACTTGCATTCCACATAAGCACCTCAATTTGTGTGCTGTGTATATTGTTAAGTCTCTGATCTCTTTTCGTTATAGGTTGTGGCTGCTGCTGGGCAGCATCAGTGACCTTGGTGATCCTTGACTCTTTTCTGTCTGCTTGCATTTGGTAGTAGGTGTCACCCGTGGTGGTCAAGATGACGCTGATGTCTCTGGATCAGGTGTCCTTCTTATGATGACTTTGATGACGATGGTGATCAAACTGGGGTCCCCCGCACCACAACCAAACATTCCCCCCATGTATTCCTGAATGTATTCTTATTCTGTTTTGTTATCAATATTTTATCTTTGTTTGACCATTTTTGACACTCATTGCACACTTGACCATCATTTTGAAGAAGTTGAAAAAATATTTCAAGAGTGCAATCATTACCATTTAAAGCAGTTTGTATTTTACCAGCCAGCTGTAATACAGCCATTTCTGTAGAATAGGTCTTTCTAATGTAAACTGATTATCATATAGAATGGAATGAGCATTCAGATGTTTCAGAATTTTGTGGAACTGTAACTTTCGAGGATCGTTTAAAAAAGTTAAGGCCAGAAATAAGGCTATAACTTTAAACGATCTTAGGTCCCTAGAGCTAAAAAGGCTACTTTTGCAACTTGGAATGACTGCAGTTTCCTGTGGTTTTGATAATATAAATGTCCATGGCTTGAGAAATTTTGGAATTAACATCAGCAGGATGGCAGCAGGTTAAATAAGAATATGACATTTATATATGAATATGACGTACAGTATTTTGTGCTGGGTGTGTATAAAAACTTGGCGTATTATCGGTTGTCTATATCAGCTATGGTAGGGCAGCAGCATCAATAACAGATAAGCATTTTTGATGATAGAGTAGCAAATAAACTCTTCCAAATGGCCTCCACTTTATTCCTTCCTGGTAGGAGAGGAGTGGTAGCAGAAGAAAGGAAAGGAGCAGGAGTGAAAAAGTTTTTGGATCCAATTTTAGTGTTTGTGTGCGTGTATCTGTGCACAGCTGGGCCACCTGCTCTGCTCATTTCTCAGCACTGTCCCACTCATGTATGTGGAATAAATTTTCCATAAAACTTAACCGAAAAAGTAAAATTTCTATCAAAAAGTTGAACACAAGCAACAAAGAGCCCAACAAATGCGAGATGAAAGCTGAACAGACATTCTAGCATATGAGGGAGGTGATAGTGCTCATGTTTTAGGGGAGAAAATAAATAACAATGGATTTTTTAGAGTACTAAGCATTCTAAAAAATCTGGTTCCAAGACATCCCCAGACTCTTCACAATATCAGAATTTGCCACAGCATGACAGTGCCAGGTAATTGGTATTAAGGCAGGGTGCACAATCGCCCCTTAACATTCAGTGTGATGATGGAGGTAATCATTGGGGCATCAAAATGGGCTGTGGGTGGGGAACGGCTGCAGGGAGTGATTTGCCTCCTGCCAATCATGGCATATTTGGGTTATATGACAAGTATGACTATAACAACACCCTGTACAAAATGGCTGCTTACCAAGTTAATAACCTAAAATAGATTTGCATTAAAGAAAAGCCATACAAATCATGAAGCATGACAGGTAATCTGTCACACAAAAGATTCTTTAATGAAGTGGATGCAATTCCAACAAGATTCAAGGAGCCTGCCAAAATCTTAGGAAGATGGTATATATTTACTGACAGAATCAGGGGTTGAGACAAGACGTGCTACAGCCCTTAACTCGCACGTCACCATGCTGCCATGAGTCACATGTGACTGGTGGATCCAAAGTGAGTGTGAAGACAAAACCTCAACTAATCTGGTACTACTGGAATAACTGCAGAGCTTTCCATGTTCAGCACAAATTTGTACATTGACATCATGAAACAAAGTAAACTACCCATAACAACTGGTGCTGTGTTAATAGTTTTCCATGAATCACTTTACCTGTACCAGTCCTGTAAGCAAATATCTAGTGGACAAAATTGCCAAGCGGGGAAAACAAGATTGCTATTTTCTGTGTAGGTACAAAAGGACATCGTTTTCATTGTAATAATATAAATAAAAGCTATAAACTCTCTTCTATATCATGCCTAGTCTTTCCCTTTTCCTGTCTGTTCTTTTGCTTTCTTTCTCTACCATCAATGCTATCTCTCTCATTCTTTCTCCAGCACAGAGGCACAGACAGACACACACAGATAACCATGCTCATTCATGAAAATACAACATTTGAAGGAGAGATACAGAGGAAAAAAATGATAAAGAAAATAAGCAACCATAATAAAGGAGATGATGAGATGAAATGATGTAGAAGAGAGTTTATGACACTTACATGTAGAAACCACAGCTATGTTTTTGTGACGTCAGTGTCTAGAAATGGAAAATTTCATTGTATGGTATTATCTGGAAAATGGATTTGTAAACACTGAGCAAGTTGGCTATGAGGATAAATACAGTGTTTTCACTGATGACAGCTGTTACAAAACATGTTATAATTAAATGACCTTAACATAAATAAGGTAACTCTGTCTCATATAGATCTACCTCATCCAAACCCAACAAACACTTTCTCATGCTCTCTTGTCACACAACACTGGTGAGAATGCTATTAAACCATATTTTAGCTATATCTTTTTTTGCTGCATTATACATTCTTAGTTTATTACACGGCTATGTTGAATACTTGATTCTGATTGGTCAAGTTAAAGTATTCTGCGATCCCTTATGTCTGTATAACCGACTGTGGCGAAGGCTATTGTCAAGCTGCAATCACATCACTGTTTGTTTAAAGAAACACACCCTTTTTCCAACTTACCCCGACTGATACAAGATGTTCGATACCATTTTCACCTCTATAACTACATTGCTTCATTTCTCATGGTTAACGTGTCATGTCGTGTTAGCTTAGCAAGAAGACTGCCAGCCATGGTGATGTCACAGCTAGGGTTAGCACGATGCCTCATCTACTAAGTCTCCGGTAACTTGTCAAGCAGCAGCATGACTCCTTAGAGGGCTCCACCTGTGATCATAGAACTAGAGTTACATACATAACTATCACTCTATTTCACACAGCTTCAGCCCTCTAATGGGGCACTATTGGCTTAGGGGGTGAGGGCTGATTACTACCCCCTACCGTGACACTGACATTTCAACAACATACCATACTGTGTAACAAGCCTCACTGGAATCACCATGCAACAGGTCAGCCAGACATCCAGTAGCCCACAACTCTCCCACACACTCTGCGAGTGGTGGTGGAAAGAACAACGACATTTTGCTTCTTAATGTCCGTCTCCGAGCGCCTTGCCAACTCAGTAACAACTCTATCACACACAAGACCTCACTCACTCACAGGTCCTGTGTTAAAAGGACAATGTGTCCGCATTGTGTTAACACATAATCCAGTATTGTAGCACAATTTTATGTTTGGATGATTTGTGTCCAAACAGATAATATGTACTTCAAAGTTCAAACTCATTTCCCAAAATTTTATGAAACCATGTTGCATTTATTTTGGACTGGGAAGGAACATACCCTTGTTCTCTGTAGCAAAGCCAAAGACCAGTAACTGTAAATAATAAATATTAGGACAAAACACCTCAAGGTTTATGTTCATTTATAACAAAAGTATTGTTGGTACAGAATCATTTAACAGCATTCATAGACATAATTTTTGTTAGTGTTTAGTTGTGTTTTGGGTGAAGTATTCCTTTAAAAAGAAAGATAAAGTAGCAGGAAGGTGTAGGATGTTAAGTTTAGGCTGCATGTGTCTCAGTGTGGTTGACAGTGTGAGGGAAAGAATAAACAAGATAAATTATTACAATATTATACACCACACAATGTATATACACAGATGGTTAATTTCCATACAATATTTGTTGTTATGAAAACTGCCACAGTAATGGCCATGTGACAGAGTTATCTTGCCAATATTTTTTTTACAGGAAGAAGAAGAAGCAGATGGACCATACACATAATGGCAAATTTAAAATGAGACGTTCCCCTCAAAAGTTTGTCCAACCAACACTGTGAAATAGACGTGTACTTGGGTACAAAAATAAATACATTTTTCCCTTTTATAATTCTAGGGAAATCATCCATATCAAATGTGAAAGGGACCAGGTGGTGAAGGCCCAGTTCACTGGAGTGGTCTGTGAACAGAATTAGCACAGCAAAAACATCTCATACAGTGAAGGTCCATACACACTTTTTCCCTAAAAACACAAAATTACTTGAAGGACCAAACGAGTCCTATTTTGACTTCTTATCACAGTTATGACGTTGTAAAATTTGTTTTGACAAGTGTGTACAGAATTTGCTTTGGTAGCAGAAGTCAAAGCTAACTTACCCCAGTTCACTCCACTATGTTCACAGCCACTCACAACAAAGCTGAAGCAAGCCATTGAGCATAATTTTAATATGCCTGGAAAAAGTCCACAAATTTTAAAGGACTTACAGTAATTTCAGTGAACGAACACGCTGGTCAAGTATTCACAAGATGGATTTATCCATGTGTAGTAATATTCATGTTTCATTGAGCAGTTTTTCACATTTCTGTTATATGAATAGGAGTGAATTGAGGTCAGGTACCCTTGATTTTTAAGCTACCAAAGCATATTCTGTATGCACTTATGCATTTTGACAGACAGACACAATCACGGCTGCTGATGAGAAGTCAAAATAGGACTGGTATTTTTCTTTAATGGAATTATCATGTGTTTACATAGGGCAGTACGCTTTAATACCTTTAAATAATGAAGCTTATTCTTTGAGTCAGTCGCTACATTACCACTATCACAGCACCCCAGTGAGATGCCTTACTCAGAATTTAACCATTCCATATTTGTCTTTTATGCACAAATCAACCAGTTTGCCTCCCTGGCAACAAGCCCATCTGCCTGGCAAAACCAACAGGCAACGCATGAATTTAAATAAATCACGTGCATTTCATACTCTAAGAAGAAGCAAAAATAACCATTTACAGAGGAATAGCGCCTTCTTTAAATTGCATTTCTTACCCCACCCATCAAAATATTGCTGCAATGTGAAATGAAGACTTCTGCAGGTCAGGTGGACAGATCAGTCACACTGAAGAAAACACAAGTTGACAGTGTATGCTCTGATAAACACTTTCTGACAATCAGCACCAGTCACCTCTGTATGCATTTGACCAATGAGAGAGGACTCCTTTGTATTTGTTTCATAGCTCTGTGGTGGCCAAATCAAAGCTGACAGCTTTGTGCTCTCATCAGCTCCCAGGTGATAATCATAACATTGATTACCTCACTGGCAGCTTGTACCTGTCTTATTACATTTTCACTTGATGTTGGTATTGTAACATGCCTCATTTAAGTTTCATGATGACAATTTGTCTAATCTTGCATATTCAAGCCCTACAGAGAACTGCAGCCTGTTATTGGGTGTTTTATTCTGAAACCAGGTCCATGATGAATAGCGTTGTGTAACCTTTATGCCCAACATCATGAATCTCGGTGCCTGATTTTAAATCTTCAGCAAAAATTAATCAGGAAGAGATACTGATAAACAAGTGAGAGATTAACTACATCCCTGTCTGATCTTATCCCGGCATTAATCATGATAATTTTGATTTCTCTCACCACGACACCTCAAACAAGCATGCCCTATTTTACAGTGATACCATCAGGTTGGCAGCAAAATTGTATTAGCTGGTCCCCGGCTTCCTATCTGCTATCAAAAAGTGGACCAATTGAGAATCTCAGTGAGTAACTCTCAAAAATGTACTTTCCCATTTAATGAAATGTCAATAAATATGTATATGACATCTATCAATGCAAGCAACTATCAAGAGTTGCTGGTTCAAAGCATACACAGTGCTGTAAACAGTATCACAATAGACTACCGTATGTCCACCTTTAGCTTACATTTGTACACAAGGACTAGGATTCAGTTCAGAACATTTTAATGATTCTAATTAACACTTAGCAAATGAAAACTTGTACAATATATGTAAAATTATAGGCTTCTCTCCTACAGTGCAACAGGAAATAAAATTTATGATCTGTAATTATTCATTTCTTCATGTGGCAGCTGCATGACTGAAGTTACATATCTTTCTATATCCTATAAACCTCAAACGCGTTGCTTGTTGGTCTATCATGCATACACACACACACACACACACACACACACACACACACACACACACAGTGTTGTGCTACGCTATTCTTCCTTCGGAGGATCAGAGGTTTTGTCGCTGTAGGTGTCTACGATGACTCACACCGGCAAATTACCGCGTTTCAAACAGCTTTCAAATTACTTCCCTTCCAGTCGGGTGGTGCGCTGATAACCGATAACAGTTTTCATTTCAACAAGCCGTTTTGGAGGACTCATCCCTCTGTTTGTCTGCCTCATGGTATAGCCTGTGTGAAGCCTGTGTCTGCATGCATGAGGACGACCTCCAACTGGTGTTAGGCCGACATACAGAGAGGTGGCCTAGAAAAATCACAGGGAGCTGAGACACAAGCTGTATAGAGTTATCAAACTCTTACAAAAGACTGGTAAGTCACTGCGCATGTTTCTTCAAAACTGCTGGCAATAAATAAACACAACTTAAGTTTGGATTTATTATATATTCTCAAACTGTTGACCTTGGGTTAGCTCCAACCTGTACTGCCTGTAAGCCTATTACCAATGAGATATTTGGGAAAAGTTAAATCCTTGCTCATAGAAACACTAATTCTAGACCAACAAAATATTATTGAAATGATATAGCCTAGGTAGGCCCAGTCGCTCGGTAAGTCACAGAATCAGTTTTTGACAGAATGCAGATGGAGGGCCTGCGTACAAATCCTCCTGTGTTCTTACTGTCATCGTGAACAATGTTAACGGTGTTAACAAAACAGAAGGCTGGTGTACTGAGTGCATCTTAAGTGGAATTCAATCTGTGTGGGTACAGTGCATCAAGACAACAACGATGCAAAACAGCCTCTCTGTCGTGAAAGCCGTCTGCTGTGGGCCTGCTAAGCTGTAGCAGCATAATACACGAGCGAGTCAGACATCTTGTAAAGAAAACACCTTTGCACTACATAAACTATGTCCTTAAGGGATGGGCCATACCACTAATTTTTTTCCCAAATACTAACTAATACCGGGGTAAGTATCCTGATAGCAACACTGATACCATTAAAAGTCTTCATATAAAAGAGAGAAATATTTGCAATTTCTACAGAGAAAATTATGTCCTATTGTATTGCAGGGAAATATGTTTAAAATGATGCACAAGACACCTAGATATTTTCTGCTTGATGTAATGGTGCAGCTATAAAACAATGGCATCTTAGATTTGATCATTTCACTCAATATAAGTGTGATGTAGCTGTGATACTGACATACAGTGTGAAAGAAAAATATTTTCGAACTTTTAAGGGGAAATGTAAGACAAAATCAGAGTTTAAGGTTTTAAATAGACTGCTAAATATCACACTTCTTTGTTTTCTGATGAGTAACAATTGTAAAAGACATGTTCAATTGTTCAACGTCATTCAACAAATGTTCAGTTATATTATTCCATTTTACAGGAGTTATTATTCACATTGAGTCAACTGAAAATTATTGTTTACTGGACTGAAATAACAATGCTTTGCTTTCTTACAGCAGAGCAGCACTAATACGTGTGTCCACTCCACTCGCATGTTGTTTGTCTCTGACAGTGACTGCATGTCTTTTGGTGAGTCTGAAAGTATGACGAACACAGGGAGAAGGCGGAAGGAGAAGTAGTTCCTATGCTAGACGTTTAATCTTTCTTACTTTCTTGACATTATATACACCATCAGGTTCATACAACACTAAACATTTTAATTACTGGTTAAATAAAACACTTGGTATCAATATTTTCATCCGAGGACTGAAAAGGCAACTTCAGAAGTATCAATACTTAAATATCAATATGCTTATATAGCATTGTTTTCCATGTTTTGTCTTGAAAAGTTACAAAAAGTTTGAGAACTACAGTGCAGAAAACATATTACTGGAATATTCAATGTTAACAATGTTATGTAAGAAAAACTGTATACATTTAGTCATAAAAGTAAAAAAACAGTAGAGGAAACAAAGACAACAAAAATTATGGTAAATTTGTCAGCATAGTGTATTGAAATACTTTGTTAAAAAAATGATGAAAAATTAATCTAGAAAAACATTTACCATCAAATAACACAAAATTTTGTAGAACTTATATACACAAATAACACTCTACTCTGCTCCCTCAAAATAAAAAGCATAATAAATAAATAGCAGGCACTGTGTGTGGCTGCGAGCAAAAGCAAAAAGTACACGTTGCCATTGTAATGACATTTCTCGCCTGCATTCAAACTCGGTGTTTTGCATGAGATAATGAACATGAGTCACATTAATACCTAGGGCTGGGTATTGAAATTTGGTGCCTTTTATTGTAAATGTTTGCAGTGGAGTGATTTCTCTGGCGCCATTACATCTGCAATCCGTAAATATGCCATCTGCGTTCTGTCATGCAGTGGTAACACAAATAATGCGAGCCATTATTATAATAAATTAACATGATGGGCTGTACTGTACTACATTAGAGGCAGCTGGGTATGGGCCTCGTCTTGTCTTGTCATGGGGCTTTGAATGGTTAGCTCTGCATGTGTGTGTGTGTGTGTGTGTGAGTGTTTGTGTCAGTGTTGGGTTCAATTCACTTTCAATAGTGTGTTTGCTGATGCATGTGCCAGATGTCTACAGGAGAGAGGGGAAAAGATTGATGGTGAGTACTGATGTTGCATGCTCTGATATGAGCCGCCTCATCAACTCCAAATTCATTGCCTGCTCTAGGCCTGCAACACCATCCGTCATCGGTGCCACCAGCTTCTCAAAGGTTGCAACGCACATTTTACAGCTAATATTCAAAGAGTAAATAATTTCCAGGTTGCAGACAATGAGAGAATAGGACGACAACATGCACACATTATTCAGACACTGCCACTTCCCAAGCGGGTCCACGGACTCTCACCATAACTCTTGTCACAGGGCTAATTTATGTGTTATAGAGTTGGCATTCGGCCGTTGTTTGGAGCATATTCTGTCACATCATTTATGCTGGCTTTCAGAATCAAGCACTACTTTTAATAGCATATTCATCAAAAGTAGAGGGGCTAACCATTACTCATTATTTCTTAAGGGATGATGTTCATTCATAATGCTGCAAAACGTAAAACTAGAATAGAAAGAGATCATTAGTCAGCAATATGGAAGAATTTTAGTGGTCGGGGAGTGTGGAGGCAATACAACTGAGAATGGATTCAGTCTGTCATTTTCAGGACTTTTTCTTGCACAGTAGACAACAAAGTTTTGTGATTTATTTATTTTTGATTATGACTCAGTTTCCTGTTAAGTTTATATCACATATGGAGTGAGCACGAGTCTGCAGTATGGATGCGTCTTTGTGATCGGGCACAGCTGGTGACTCTTAGAGCATTCAAAGCACTCATCCATGACAAAGCATCACATTTAAATACACAGCACAGATGTGCACAGAAAAAAAAGGATACTGGTAGCTTGCTACAATGTTGCTTCTCCTCTTCTCCAAGTTCAATGTGCATGTATTTTGCTTGTTAAGTAATCAGCATAATGTGATGTAAGCATTTGAATAATGATATCAATATTCACTCACATCACCATTCAAAATATTAGCACAAACTGTGCTGTATGTTCATAGTCAATGGTCAGGAGCCCACATAAGTAACACATCACTGAAATTAAAAACTGCATGAATAAAAATTTGATAGAACACGCAAACAGAACAAATCATTTATCCAGTTAACTTATCATGTTTGTCTTTGGTCACAGGATTTTGAGATATGATACAAATTATGTCACATCCAAACCTAGCGACCAAAATCAGAGTTCACCCAGTTTTTGAAAGTGGTTCAAGCTATTCCTAATAAACATGCAAGTCAAGAGGAAGTGAAGAACATCATCAAGCAGGCTGTAATATATTCCTGTTGGCATTCCACAAGGCAAAACATGCAATCTTTTAACGTTATTGACCTTTTGAAAAGCCTTGGATTGAGTGTTGGGGGTTTTAATAATACATGCAAAGGAGGAGTGTGTATAATGAACACTACACCAGACACAATCAGTTCAGAATTACTGGGAAAGTTACTGGGCCTGCTTTTTGACACATCAGACCACAGGGGAGAAAGGGGAGTTCACCTCAAATGTACTTTATTGAATTCATCTAGCTGCAACAATAAGCTGCAACAGAGGAACAAACAAGCTCGTAAATGCGTTTGATATTTCAGGGTTTCAGGATACAAATGGAAGAAGAAGCTGGTCCCAGTTTGCACAGATGGAGCACAAGTGATCTTTAGCACGTACAGTTAAGTTGTGCCAAAACTACATAGCAGGGTTGCATTTGGAGATTCCCTTCTGCGCACTGCACACACACTTGAGAACTGCTGGAAATCAGAGGATCACACAGTTCCATATTGTGACACATTTAATTGCTCTGTTGTAAGCTTCTATTTCCAAAGAGGAATGGCGAAAAAAAACCCTCAGACCTCAGAGATCTACGTTTTCTGGTCAATCGGAAATGCATGACAGCGACTTGCAGCACATCTGCAAAGAGTGTTTTCAGTATTTTCTGACCAATATGCTTGATGATACTAGAAACATTTTTCAGCTCACCTCCCTTAGGTTACAATATGAAAAGATGACCAACATAAAGATGAACTCATGCTAGCTATTTGACAGTTCACAAGCTTACATCATGAGGGTACAGGGCAGAGATTGTTTGAAACGTTGCGGCTGACAAAACTGCTGTACTGAGAACTTTAATTCATGAGTTTGATTCCATATAAGACTTGCACAATTCATGCGACCACTTATTGATCCTTCATCTTAGTCATAGGAAAAGCAAGACCTCTAGTGACATGCTTCAGAAACATGAGGCCAGCTTGTCTGTCTGTCATTTTGAGGGAATGGATGTGCTTAAAACAAGCAGGAGAACTTCCTACAGCCTCTACTGTGTATGATTTAGTCAGTATTGTGAATACCAGAAACCCAGATTCCTTGTCAAATATCCATAAGATGCTCCTTTTGTCTTCCTGTACTGTCTGAACTATGGATGCAGACAGCTCATTGCAGGTTCAGTCAGAGAGCAGGGAGCACGTCAACTGTGTCGCTCAAAACAGCTGAGAAGGATAATGATGACTCAAACTCGGAACTTGCTAAAAACAAGCTCCGATTTGTTAAAAAAAAAAAAAAAAAACATTCATCCAACTTGGAAATTACAAGCTAGAAATTCAGGTATCATTTCAGAGCTCTGGCTTCTCTGATTTCAGTTCAACAGTAATTAGAGCGCACAAAAATGGTGGAAACTCAATCAATCAATCGATTTGAGAGCATTTATCTAATATTTAAACAAATACATCTGTGTAAACTTTTGGTATTTCCCATAGAGGAAAATACAATTTCTTCTTCTTATAGGCATCCATTTTTCCTTACCTGACACCATGAATGTGATGTTGTTGCACATTAGACATTTCTAAGTGGAAGGGGAAGTTCCATGTTGAAGTGAACGCAACTTTGCACAATATCTCTGATTGAGAATAATGCCATAAGCTTTTCTGAATAAAGAGTGAGTACCAAACAGCATTCTGTCGATACTCATTACAGAAGTAGACCAAAAAAAAAAAAAAAAAAAAAAAAAAA
>OMKZ01015119.1:0-13773 GCA_900302535.1 Neoniphon sammara | reverse complement strand
AGAGAATGAAATAGGGAATATTTGGTGAACAGACAGATTGAGGGTAAAGAGGGAGGGTGAAATAATTGGGAAGGAAAGACAGTCTACTGTTTATTCATGAACTGGGAGAGGTGGAGGGAGGGGGGGAGAGGGAGAGAGAGAGAGAGAGAGAGAGAGAGAGAGAAAGGCCCTTGGAGGGTTAATATAATTGGTCTGTTGTAAGTATAGCTAAGATAAGAATAATACTCCCTCCTTAGCATGTCATCTGAGCAAGCCAAGAAGACTGCAGTGTGATTTATCATTGTATTTTAATAAGTCAGGGACATTATCCAGTGGCGTTATGCTGACATTGATGCATAGCTTGAACGAAGGGGTACTGACAAAGGCATTTGGCTTTAATACACACATATTAATGCGAATGATCAGTGACTTTTGAGTTATGCACACAATGCAAATTCCAGGACTGATATATTTAAAGTTATATGAGTCACAGAACGAAAATGGGCAAAGTTTGCCTCGGCTTGGAAATAAAGTTGAGATGAAATGAATGAAAATTAAAAGGGAATAATATAATAAGTGAACAGAGTGGTGGAATCTGCAGAACCCCACGCCAATCTCCTTCAGTCCTTATTCATTACTGTCTCTTTCATCCTCATCCTGTCTTCTCTTGCCTCTTCTCTTTTTGCTTTACATGAATTACCACTAATGAACCGGCAGACACTCTCCAAGCTTCAGTTGCAGCCCAAGACACATCCAAACATCAGTGATTAGCATTTTAAGCGGCACTGCAGCTGCATTGTAACTGATGAAGAAATATGCCTTTGTCTTTAAGAGGCGAGGCAGGACTGAAGTGAGCAAATAATGAAGATTTATAGATTTCTCCCTTTAAATCAACAAGATTCAAATTGATGAATACGAAACTGTCTTCCTCCATTATTCACTTCCCATATCTTCTCTTAGGAGAGCTGTGTCTTGGGCAGCTGATCTGTAGACGAACTGTTTCTTGGGCACTAATGAACGCTGTTTTTGTGTCACTTCTTCCTGAGTCACTGAGTTTATGCTCAGATTTCACAAAGGAAGTAGCAGCACAAACATGGACTGGTAGTTATCCTCAAACAAACACAGGCTCTTTGAGACTGAGCTGCAGTACAGATGACCTCTGGTCAACTGAACCACTTCAGCAAACATTCAGACAACACACCTTAATACGTCATGGGAATGGGAAAAAAAAACAATAACTGAGTTTGAAACATTACAAACAATTCTACCTTCTGATGCTAACTGCTCATGATTTGAATTCAGTATTCATTGTCTAATCCACCATAACAGAAACTGTTTTTGCAAACACTCCACAGAGACAGAAAAGTGTGTCAAAAATGTGTTTCAAAATTATGTGGAACAACAGATCCAACATGGAGTAATCTGAACAGCTGCAAAACTGTGTCACATGATTCCCCTGAGACAACAGGTATATATATATATATATAACTAATGTTTGATCAACAGTGTCAATAAATTGGAACCAATATTTATCTGAGCTGGCATATTGGGATCACTGTCTTTATCTCAGAGTTTGTAATATGTGCAGCGGTAGGCGTGGTGCCCTGACACAGCCCTCCCTGAGTACACACAACACACATTCCCGCTGCCATTCGCTCTGCCCTGAGTAAACACAACACCGAGCAGACACTGAAACCTCGGCTTCTAAGCAGAGGAAACGCACTCAGCCAGCCCTGTACTAATAATCTAGCTTCAGGGGGAGCACAGTGACTCACTGCTTTCTCAATGGAGCATAGGAAAGGTATTCATCTTTTTTCACCACGTTATGTTTTTCAAGGATATAGTTCCAGGAGGAGTGATTTGTCATGAAGTCTCTGCTATATAGGGGACACGTAAAAGAAGACGGCACTATAAAGTCAAGTTATGGTCTTTTCCTCCTTCTTCCGTGCTCTTAAAAGAATGATAGGTTTCCTCCTGGTATTTCTCATATCACTGTGTGGTTTATAGTAAAACCACAAATGGATACTTTGGCACTTTACCCTTGGCTCAGTTTGGTTATGAGGTGCAGTTTTCTGCAGGGGGGTGAAGCTCAGTGACAGGGGAATCAATCTGGCAGTTAAACACAACAGGTGTCTCGTGGCGTGGCTGGGCTCCAGTTGGCAGGAAAACAAAAGATGCATGGATGAGAAAAAGATAGAGGGCACCGGTAAAACACTGTAATTACTGACCATAGATGGGCTGAAGAGAATAACAAAGACCAAACATGTACTTGATTATCAAGTTAGGAATGAGGCTCTCTTCTGCCTTCAGAGCAGTTTCTCCTTGAAAAGCTCTCGTCCAAGTCCCTGACTGTGTGTAGCGGGATATTGAACTGTTCCTCAAGAAGGAAAACATCCAGTTCTTTGGAGGGATGAAGGATGTGGAAATCAGCTTCACACTCTGGACCTCAGATTTTCTGGTTCAATGATGTTGAGATCTGGTGAACTGAGGAGGCCATGGACGGTGTTTAATTTTATCCCGGAAGTTATGAAACCACTCTTGAATTGATTTAACGTTGGGAACGAGGGAACAGTGTTTGTAGCACGGGCGCTCACCTAACCCTATAAAATGGCTTTGTGTCATTTCACCCCCACACAGCCATGTAAAGAAATCATCACACCGAATGACTCCCATGAGACAACTGCTGAAGCCATTACAGATCCACCGCCATGTTCAACAGCTGGTCACAGACTTTGTGGGTTGAAGGGATCCTTAAGCTTTCTCCAAATGCAAACCAAATATAGGACAGATGACCCAAGCTATATTACTTTTTTCACATCTCAAATGTTCACTTTTTGTGCTTCTCTCACCAGGTTATTCATCTTTGTCCATTTGCCTTAAACACAAGCAATTTTGTAAATGATAGCCCAAAGAAGAGATACCGTTTTCTTCACAGTTTGTTCAAGAGGTTTTTGATTAATTATGTGGTAATTTTATAAGGCAGTATTTTTGTCGGTTTTGGCTGCTATCATATTATGTATCTGTCTCTTCCAATCGGTGAGCTTTGACCTGTGATTTCTGTTCGTCTTTGCTGATGCAGTTTGTCCATGTTTGGTGTATTGTCACGATTTCAGGCGCTGACTGTTTGGCCTCTTTGGAGCTCATTAGCCGCCTCATGCTGCTTTGAAAACTTACAGATAAAAGTGGTGATTCTCAGACCTCAGCTGGCACACACTGCTAATTGGAATTCAACTTAATATGACTGGC
Organism: Neoniphon sammara; assembly: GCA_900302535.1. Lineage (NCBI taxonomy): Eukaryota > Metazoa > Chordata > Actinopteri > Holocentriformes > Holocentridae > Neoniphon > Neoniphon sammara. The sequence goes on along the minus strand of OMKZ01015119.1, from coordinate 10,548 downwards.
TTGTCTAACCGCCTTTGTAATTACACTGTAGTTATTTGAGAGTTAAAGCTGCACGAAACAAGGTTTTTATGTAAGTATACACTCATCTTATCAGCCTAAATCACAAAATGAGGCTGCAATAAAAAAAACAGAGAGTCCCATTTGGTTAATTGAGGCACAAATGAGATGTCGGCATGTAATGAAGTATGGTCATTATCTTCTCTATGCACATAAAGTGATGAACTGAAATTTAAGAGTGAAATCCATGACTTGCTCTTGAACACAAGTGAGCAGTCGACCAAAAAATAGCTGCACTCAAGAGTGTCTTTTGTCTTTACTTTGGTAAAAAGCAGTTGCGCTAGATTACATACAACATAAGAATTCACAACAGAACCATACATCTTCCCTTACATCAGACGGTCTTTGTGTTCACCTCGCTGCCGAGGGCTCTGGTCAGCTGCACTTCCTTTTTTCTTGTTCTTTTTTTCCCATTTCCACTTCAATATGCTCTCAGACCCCTCTGGGCACCAGCAACAACCTCTGGTGGAAAAGCAATGAATGCATGAAGCCTAATGCCCCTTTTGCTCTGTGTGAATGCGTGCGCACAGCTGTGTGCGTCTATGAAAGAGTTAAACTGACATGAGAAGGGTGGAGAGATGTGGAATATTATATGGGGTCCTACAGTGAGTTTGTGTGCGCGAGTGAGAGCATTTGTGCAGGAATGTGGGTCAACCTCCACCAGCCACCAATTGAAAATTCAGCTTCTATAGCAGCTTTAGCCCGGTTATATCAGCTAAGATCAGCGCAGATCTCTGACTTAAGATATCTGCGGTCATTATAAATAAAAGATACAGCAGCTCAGCCCGCAGACCTGCTTTCACCTTATATCAGCATATTCTTTACCTCCTGGGGGTCTGATGTTTTACCAGATAATTTCCCTAAGGGGTTCCATTACTATCCTGTACAGTATCGCCCAAAATGAGGTGGAGGAGCAGCTGGATGGCTTTGAATTGGCAGTTCACGTCATTAATAAAAGATACATCCTGCCTTCTCCATTTAATGCTCAACTATACTACTCTATTAAACATTTTTCTGTCTTTACTGCAAGATCCAGAAGCGTTTTGTTTATGTCACTGAAACTTGGCACCATTCAGTCTTTTAAGGCACCGTAGTCACATTGTATTATTCCTGCTCTCATATTGCCTTAGTTCCCTCATGGTAATTTGTATGCTGTTGTGTGGTTGCCTCTTGAATCATTAATGTCACACAGACAGCCATAGAAATTGACGATAAATGTCAGAGAGTATCTCTGCTGACCGCTAAACAGCAGGAGGCTTCCACTCAGGCAGCACCGCTGACCACAAGCTTCCTTCAGCCGGCTGCAGCTGGCCAACACAGCACAGTGTGACGGACATACAACGGAAATGGAAGACATGATGTAAGTGTACGACACATTAATCATTCATCAACATACGGTCAATAATGATAGAGTGCACAAGTCAATACTTCCAACTGTGCCATGGGATATATTACAGGACACAAAATGCATTCCTACTGTGCTATTTTCTGGTCCAATTAGTAGGAACTGTTTTCAGGACTCCAGTTAAACCTGGACCTGAAAAACATCCATTACTTGTCCATCGCCTCAAATTAAAAGATCCTAAGAATAATGCACGATCAAACTGGCAGAACAAATTAGACTTTAAAGCTGAGCAGGGTGTTTAATGGCGATAGATCCTTTATTCAGGGGATAAAACTGTCTGGAAATATCATGAGCAAAGACGGATGAAGCTGTGGGTCACAGCACGGCAACACTGAATAGACATAAAATTGCATTGCTCTCTTCAGTGAGATGACACCGAGCACAAAGCCCTCAAGATGGATTTCTGCACATAAAACCCAAAGAGCTTCACCGATTTGCCATGAGTGATCGTAATGTTGTGTCAACAGACTGAGAGGGACCGTTATAAAGCGGCAAGCAAATAGGTTTGCTTAAGCAGAATCTTTCTCCCATGCTTAATGTGTTTTACAACTGTGCAGCTGAAGATGTGCACGGACTCACATGCACACACAGGGAAATGTTGACCTTTTAGAATTTCCTTCCTATCGAATGTTAGTGAACAACAAGGAGCCTATACGGATGGTACAGGGTCTCAAATTGGTTCTCAATTCACTCATCTCTCTACTTTATCTAAATGTCAAGGAAATGAAGCAAATTGAATTTATCCCAGTATCTCAGCTGTATATCTCACTGCATATAATCCACTTCCTGGGATCGGACGTGGACCTCTGCGCACAGCGAGGTGAAATCAATAGGCAGCCTTTGCAGACAACTAGAGATGAGATCTGGTGTGCTACAGGAGATTGGAGAGGCGTCTGGGAAGAGACGTGGGTTGGGTGTGGGCAGGGAGGAGACACTGCATTCAATGATACATGACATGTTTGTCCGAGTGGAAACTATCCTTGCCTGTACTTTGCAACTACGCGGTGAGCTCTCCCTTTTTCTCTGGCTCTCTCTTTTTCCTTCTCCTGCCTCCTCTCTCCTCTGCCTTGCCCCTCTCTCTCTCTCTCTCTCTCTCTCTCTCACTCACACACACACACACAGAATGCCTCAGGACAGATAACACATCAGCACTGGTGCACTGCACTAATGACCCTCTCCGCTGCCTGCAGACCTGTCAGTCACTCTCTCCATGTCACTGCCAATCAAGCCAGACCCCGCCAGCACACACAGACACACACACACACCCATCACTCCTCCTCATTCTCTGGGAGGTCTGGATGTCAATAACTCTCTGGAAAAACAGCCTATCATACTTTGTCAATCAGAATTCAATTTGAAATGTTAATTACTTTGAAACCTCGGTGCCAAGGAAGCGGCGTCAGGCTGTGATATGAATAGCTCACCTCCTCCAAGGCTGGGACTCTGTGTGTGGCGGTAACTCGCATTCTTCCCTCGCCAGATCGGCCTTTTGTCTCTGATTATGAGCTGTGGAGAGGGCACTGAAGGACAGCTTCCACCCAGACAGCAGCAGACCCCCTGATCTGCTCTCATTTGCATCAGTGTGCTACCCAGCAGTCAGCTGGCGGTAAGATGCAGCTCTCCTTCAGCTTCTCACTGGGACAGCAACATGTGTGCAGGACAGACAGACACTTTGTAAAGCATGTGGCGACAACAAATATAAAGCCCTTTTCACATTACACTTAGCCCCGGGCAAAACCCCCTGTTAGCCCTGGGCCAACAGTCATTTCACTTAGAATGTGGGACAGCTTAGCCCTGCTCTTAGCCCAGAGGTTATTAAACCCTGCTCTGGAGCAGAGTTATCCCTGATTTTTTTAGGGATATCCCTAAAAAGTCAACGTCGTGGTCTGCAGTGTGAATTGAGGTTGGAACAAAAGCAATAGAATGTTTGTTGTCCAATCAAAACTGAGCTGCAAGTGTTCTAAGGACGTTAATCCTGGACTTTGATGTTCAAATGTGAATCCTTGACCCAGGGCTTACTGTAAGGCTTGGGTTAGTAAGTGTAAATCAAGGCTAACCTAATCCCTGAGCTACCGTAAACTCGAGGCTTAAGTTAGCCAACAGCTATTAAATGCAAGTGTGAAAGGACTTGATTGTAGAAACCCAGGAACAAATGTTTCTGTGATGTTATCTTTAAGAGTTCTTTCTTTTTAGAGATGCAAACTGTTTAACCCCCCACCTGCAACCATGACACACATAACAAAGCCTGACCTTTCAGCCATGTAGTGCACATGCAGCCACAGCAACATTATAACTCTCAGAGGAGCCATCATAGGTAATAAAGCCCATCAGGCCTGCAGGCCTCTCCAGATTCTGACAGGGCTCAATGGAGCAGAAAATAGGAAAAACAAACCAACTGAGCGAGTGCCTCTAAAACCTTATCTAGGACTTTCTCTGTCACCTGTCTTCCCATCCTCGCAGCGCTCATCCCTCCAGTCATTTTTAACTGTGACCTCTCTTGCATTCTGCTTCATTTCTGTCATCCTTACTTGCAGCCTTCCTGCCACCGTGAGAATGCAGCTTCTTGCCCAATCACTGATATGCTGCCTGTGCGGGTTTGTCTGCTAATTGAGAAAGGCCAGCGTGGGCTCAGGCAGCCTGTGATCTGCAGTAACAGCCTCACAGCCACAGAGATGACTTTCTCCTCCAACCAAACCCACACCAACAGACAAGGTGAACAGCAAAAACTGACGGGGAAAGTGTGTAATTTGTTTATGTTGTGTTTGGGCTGATTTGTGGAATAAAAGCTGCCTGGCGGAGAAATGGACTGAAAGGTGGAGAAAGAGGGAAAGGAGGAAGGAGATAAGGCAGAAGAGAGTTAAAACTATGTGCTTAACAATAGCTTCTGCATCATTGGCATGTGGTCTAACCTTGAATTATTATTCATGCCTCTGGGTGAAGCTCAGTGCTACAGAAATACTAAAAGTCAAGCTCAAGACTTTTCTCCTCTGCCTCAAGCAGATAAAACTGAACTACGGGGAAAGAAAAATGGTATTATCATTTCTGCATAATACATTGAGTTTATGGTTTTTTGTTTTTTTTTTTTTTTGCTGAAGCCACTTGTTACAGCAACTTAACTGTGTTATGAACATTAATCATATTACAAAATAACAAATTACATTATAATTACATCAGCAAATAGATAAAAAGCCTCAGAATATTTCTTGTTCTGCTGGTCACTCCCATACTAATTTGGTATCTAAACCACTGGATCATTACAGAAGCTCCAGAAGAAGAAAAATCGGCTACACTGATTATTCACAATGTTTAGGCTTAATTCATTTCAGTCTAGACCCAGCCATGTTTAAATAAACTCGACAGACTGAAATCTAAATGCTGTTTCTATTTTTGCATTTTATTGTTGTTATATCAGTGATGTTGATCATCTGTTTAAATGAAGCATGAAACTGATGAAAGCAAACCAAACTAAGTGCGAAGGAAAATAAAACAGTACTGTAATAATGGTCTTATTTGAAGAAATAATTAAATAACTGCTAAGATTAATTAAGAGCAAACATGTCATATCAGGGAACCTGAGCACTGTAGCTTGAGACATCTGAGACATGTTAATTATGCATTTCTTTCTTTTTCTTCGCATCTATTTCCATAAGTGCTTTCTGTGTTGCAGTCAGACCTTTGACAAAAAAGACAAAAGCTCATCTAATTCTCCACTTTCTTCTCTACCCGTCTCTCAGCAGTCAATCTGCATCTTCGCCAGTGCGTGTTCTAGTAATCAGCTCGTAGGATTATTAATTGTGTTAATTACTCACATAATGAGAGCCTCTGTGTGCTAGGTGACAGAATACTACTACACACCAAAGACTGGGGTATTCTAATGGATGAGTGCAGGGACCATTCCTCCCTCGGCAATCAATGCAATCAGCCATTCTCATGTCTGTCCTGTGAAATAAAGCTACAGTGATGTCTATATCAGAGAAAAGGAAAGACTTAGTGAGAGGGTCTGGTTTTCTAAAGCCATTCATCCAGCGGTCTGATATGGACACAATCTGCTTTCTACCCAAAGGATCTGGGCACCATTTAGGTTTACGATACAAACTGTAAGGCAGGCCAAGTGCAGCATGGAGGCTGGTTGTTACATAAGCACATACACTCACACGCACACGCATGCACACACACACACACACACAGTATGTGGAATCTCCAGCATTAGAGAATGAAATTAAATGTGAATGGGTATTTCCCCAGAAGAGCAAACCACAAGAGCCAGAAAGCAATCTAAATGTCTTTGGGATTCAGAAACTTCTGGCAAGCAGATCCTTAAGCACCTCGGTGAGAAAACATTTAGGAACCTCTGGGTGACAGGAAGAGATTATCGGCGGTGATAAAACTATAATTGATAAAGAAGGCTTGTGTACATCTTTGATCTTTTACAACACGGATGCATCTCTCTTGAAAGCGTAACACGACAAAACCCTTTGTTCCTCCACCAAACAGCTAATGACTACTGTGGTGTTAGCGTGCTCGTCTCTTCTGAGCGCTTACAGAACAAGAGATGAGAAGGCTACAGACTCAGGCTGGATCTTATTAACCCAGTTTCAGGGACTGTTTCTGCTGCTGCCTCACAAAGAGACGCCGGGGTTATAAACAGCTTCCCTTCTTTCACCAGTAAAGCTGAATATTTCATAGGGCTCATTTCTGTTTTACTGCTGCCTTGCCTGCAACATTTTAGCAGAAGCAGGGCTAATGGAGAGAAGGGAATCCTGTGTCTGTGCGTACTGAAATAATCTTATCATTATTCAGAGTGTGAAGGCTGAACAGCGTGTGTAATTTTGAGCAGAGTGGATGGCAAATTAGCTCTATGGCATTTCTGCTTGATTGAACTGTATACATTAGAACTGCAGGCACAGCCAATAGAGAGTCAAGCAATGAAAGCCAAAATGTATTTTTGGATTTCATTGCTTATTACATGAGAGGTACCTAAGCTGGCAGAACAACCATAACAAATCAATAAAGAGTCCTCACAGCCAAAACAAAACTGTTGATTTAGATCAGTAATTCTCAAATCTGGTCCTTGGGGTCCAGCTGTTTTTTTTCTATTCTGCCAGGTCAATAACTGTATTTACCTGTTGGCCTGCATCTAAACTACCTGGTAGAATAGAAAACAAGCAGTACTTGGGACCCTAAGGACTGCATCTGAGCATCACTGGTTTAGTGTCTTTGCTAAAATCCCAAAGCTGTGCAACTAGCACATGTAGGTAGGGGAAAGCATGCACTTCGAAATTTATCTTTTTTGAATTCATTTTAATATCAGTGTCATATCAATATTAAAGTGTGACGTCAAACTTGGAAGATTAGAAATTAAATTAAAATAGTATTCTTAAATGTTTTTGTGTTAAATAAAATATTTCTTATCAATTTAGACAGCACGATCACAATATCATCATGATATGATTCCACTAAATGAAAATACTGAATTACCGCCTGTTTGTTTGTGGTGTTTCTTGATTACTGCAAAACACTGTGGGTTGTGATTCTGCATGCAACTTGATTCTTTGGGTCTGCTGATGTCATGATGGCTGGTGCTGATGTATCCAAATATGAATTAAGCATCATCTCTGTTTATCATGAAACACCTTGAAGTGTATGCATCCCTGTTGGTGAATGTGATTAATGACGCCTGTGATGTTCGCTTCTTTCATGTACTCTCTGCTGACCTGACTTTTCAGCACAGCACATCCCACTTTTTATGAAAAGCCGGTCGAAACGTTGAGTGCTGTGTTGGCTATGAAGGGATAATAAAATAATGGTCTCATTCATAAATATGACATTTCGGAGCGTGAGCTGCCTAGACCCCCCGTCCCTCCCCCAGCCACACACACACACACCTTCCCGTCCTCCTCCGGTGGGACTTGTCCTTACATATTGGGAGAGCGTGACAGTGTGGCATCACTCCCTGACCAGCAGCCTATTATCCAGTTGAGTCATTCCTCTCTGCACCACCTCCAAATTACATTTCAGTTTTTGAAATGTGTTTTTTTTCCCATCTGCGGAGTGTGTGCGGGCACGGGGTTCCACTGATTGCCTGGCTGTGGCTGTGATTGAATGGGGACGCGACATATCTCTGAGCCCGCATGGGGCTACAGGCTGCATACCAAATGGGCACGCTGCATGCACTTGAGAGTTGGAGTGCGACGGATCAAAGCGGATAAGGGAAGCATCGGTGAGTGGGAGGGAGGGAAACCCAGCACAACATTGTAAGGCACAATTCAATGCAGTGGCACAGCAGATGTATGTAATACATCTCAAAAACCCATGTCAATGATGACTCACACAGCGTTTTCTAAAGGCAAGCTGTGTCTCCACCTCTGTAGCTCCTGTCCTCTCATAGCACCAAGAGTCATTGTTTGTGGAAATACAAGGAAACGTCCAGAGTAAATAGGATTTGTGTGGCAGACTGAGAGTGGCAACATAACCTTATTACATCAGTCTGGCACCATTAGCAGCAGCATGTCTGGGTTAGATGCAATGCCTGCCAAATAATGCTTGCATGTGTGAATGCATGTGTATACTTATACACACACACACACACACACACACACACACACACACACACACTTCCCACCCTATTCCCTCTTACAGGATCTTAGAGCGGCTGACCTCTAATGCTATGTGACTGTGTTCCCTGGGGCTGCTTTCTGCTGTGGTAGATGTGCTCTCAGCTTGCCTGCGTGTACAGAAACCAGGGAATCCCTTTTTTTCCCCTCGGCTTCTCGCCCCCTTTATTCGGCCATTTCTTCTCCTCCAGCCTGGCATGTGTGTTAGACAAAACCTCAGTTACTGTTTTGGGGGAGGGGAGGAGGGCATCTTCATGTGACAGTGATAAAATAGCCTCATTGTCTTCAATATAGACAGTATCTACATAAGAACCAAATGAGGCAATTTAGGATAGGCTCACAATGACAAATTATAACATCGAAAGATAACTGGGATGGAAAAGGCTTGCTACTTATGAAACGGACCTGCCATGTAACAAGACAAGCTCAAAGCATTTGTCAGGGATCATCAATATTTCTCTTTTTGCAAATAGTAGTTTAGACTTTGACATTGACAAGCAAGGTTAAATTCACACATTCAGGGGACGGGGTACTCAGGGCTTTGTAATAAAACTAATGATAATATATTGGCTTGCATTTTTTATTCATACCCTTTAAGGACTACAGCTTCATTTTAACATCCCAGTCTTAAACCTGTGGATCTTATATTTCCCAGCAGAGCTCAAGGTGAACAGCTGGTACAAAATGCTGGCAAAATTTTGGCTGTCGCTAGCTTACTGGCCACTTTGTCAAGCAACCAACCTGGCTGTCAACTCTGCTAAACATGCATGTAAACTGAATCAGCCTTTTCTGTTTTCAAACTACTGTAGCTGCTAAGAAATCGATCTGGTTAGTGAAAATCTGAATCCTCTAGCCACTGCAGCAGGGTGACATAATGGGCTCTAGCTTCCTGACATACTGACTCTGTGAAAATTATGCTGTTAAATTAGTCCAAGTGTTTTGACCAGAGAAGGAAATGCACACACAGTAAAAAGACCACATCAAGTGGGCTCGGCTCTGCCATCAGTCTAAGATTTTACCAACCTTAAACGTTACTCATGCATCCCACATGCATCATGCAGTCCAAGGTGCCAGACTCAAGGTGATAAACCTTCTTAACAGGGCTTCTAGTATCTGAATAGAAGCATAGGCTTCAAATCCCACAAATGCTTTACCCAATATTCCAACTGAGATCACTGAAGTTTCATGTTATTTTACAAGAGGACTGGAGAATTGGATCAGTCTCTTCCCGTAAGTGCTGTGACTGCCGGCATCAAAGACAGGCACAATACTGACTGAGACTCCGCATTTGAATAGATGAAAGATGTTTTTTTTTGTGTTTTGTTTTGTTTTATCAGAGGAGTGATTGTATCCAACCTATTCAGTACTGCTACACCTGTGCTAGAAAACCGATCCTGCAACCATTCAACAGCATCCCAGGAGTGGAGCTACAGTCCCCTGGGCCTTCAGACTGAAACACACTGATAAGAGGACTGTCTGTCTGTCACCTTTTTCCCTCAGCCAAAAACAAGTTAACAGAGTCCAAGTAGATCTTACCAAAACAAGAGCAGTAGTCCTTTAATACATTTTAAAAGGATACCATTGGGATTTTATTGTGTTAGTCTACCACATGAAAATAAAAAATATTACAAAGTAATATAAGGTCACTATAAACTCATTACTGCCTACCATACAAGAATATTGTAAAGGTTTTCATTTGCTTTCTGTAAATGTTTAAACAGGAAATTCCACAGCTGAACCCAGATGAGTATTTCATTTGAACGACTCCAATTTGCCTATAATAATATAACTTAAGCAGTAAAGTAGCGTAAACTATTGCATGTCTTATATTATTGGTTTAAGGTTTTGCGAAAAGGTTCTCGTCTCCCCTCCCTTTAGGCGACTGTAATAAGTTAACTGATGGAACATATATTCTCAGCAAGAATGAAAAAAATGTTTTTCCTCACCTGGTTGAAGAGTTGACATTTGGTTAATCTGCCGTGAAACCAGCGGAGCTACACCAGCGAAAAACAAAAAAATGAGCTTTTTGCTGCATTGCACCTGCCCAAATGCGCCTAACTTTGGATGGGAAGTGGGCTGTCTGGTCCCACGGACTTGTGATTAATTCTGAGGTCATGGTCGTGATGGAGGAAAAAAGATACTATCATGAACGGGAAACAGTGTAATTCAACAAGCTAAAAATGGACTGTTTGCGCTGTCGAAGATCAGCGCTGTCGCATGTCACCACAGAGAAAACATGTTACACATAATGATTGTGCCATATGCTAGTAAAAAGACTGGGTTTCGTGACAAAGTAAGACTAGCTGACACGCGGAGCGGGGATCTTACCTGGTGACTTTAGCAGACGGTGAGGTGCCAGAGGAATACAGGGAATACTGAAGAGTGGAGGGCTCACGACAGCTGGTTGCGGATGTTGGTGCGCCTCGGCACCGTCTGAACGCAAAAATTCACAGTGAGGGTGTTCCCGAGAGG
>OMKZ01015116.1:6117-20294 GCA_900302535.1 Neoniphon sammara | reverse complement strand
CCCTCAATCAACCTCCATCCATCCATCATGCTCCCCCAAGACTGACTTGCATCAACGTTGTGCCATTAGAGCTGCATGTGGAAATTTTGCAAGCTGGGGGCGGCGAGGGGAGATTGTTTGCAAAAAAATTGAACTTCCATACCTAATTGCATGACCGTAATAAACAGCACGCAGCACACTCATTTTCACCACCCCGATGCTTTATACCAGGACACCACAGCGATGAGAGAGGCAACAGGATCTGACAGTGAGTCCAGCTTTCTCTGGACGGAGCATTCACTCGTTGCTGTTTAGGGGAGTTTGGATTTGGCTTAGGTTATAATTGGCTTAAGTTGGCTTACTTCAAGTTAAGTTATAATTTGTCCTGCCAGCATGCCGACACCAGAATGCAATTTGGGCAAATACAGTGAATCTAATGCAGCTTCACTTGCAGGCTGAAAAGATGGGTGTATTTTTCTATAAAAATCTCGCCTAGTGCAGGTTAAACACTGACATCAAAATTAGGATGTGCCTTGGGTGGTTTCTTGGAATACTCCTGGTATTTCCATTTTGTCCCCGCAAAGCAGAAAAAGGGCTGTTGTTCCCGTTGCGAGGAACCGGGGCACCTTGAAAATAATGAGATCCTGTTGGCAAGAAGGCGCCCTCGTAACATCCCACTTGAGTTTTCTTGACACCCGACGAGGTCTAAAAACAAGCCCGAGTCCTCAAGTGCAGGTTGAGCGGGGAGGGAAGGGGGAAGACATGATAAACACAAAGTTGTTCAACCACACATTGACAGCAGTCTTTGCCATGGCGGCTGCTGTATCCTGAAAGCTCCCCATCCACAGCCAGACGATGCCTTGGTAAAAGGTAAAGCCAACTTGGCCTGATAAGGGGTGTATGTTTAATAGACCGTCTTCCAGGGCGGTGAAAGATATGAACTGAGTCTCGCCGTTGCAGGGAGACAATAACAGTGTTCACTTAAATCTTAAGAGGTTCTATACATTTCTGTCCTCCCTCCCCTGACCCTGGCCCTCCACATGCTGTCAAAGGGACCGAAAGCCCTGATTCACTAAAATTGCAACGCGACAGCAAAACAGCTTGAGCAAATTGCTCTTCAACAGAGTGCAAAGTGCATCCGTTTTTACTAAAGTATTTATGCAAATCAAGTGGCAATGCTGGAAATATGTAATTGCACCCACAAATTTTAATGGCTATGTTTACATCTGCACAATAATGTGACTATACAGTGCATTACTAATACTGTGTTTATTGTTACTGTGGTGATAAATGCCTGTGATACCTGAACACTTCAAAATACGTTATCTGAATATGAATCAATACTATGAAAAAGGCAGTCAGTCAGATTATGCAGATTTTGCTGTTTACTTGCACAAAAAAAAATTACTTCCCCTAATAATCTTGTTTATATTACTGAAGCATGTATTTTTATTATGCAGAGATTTTTTTTTATCATATCTTTTTTTATCATATCTTATTCTTTTTCTTATTTCTTTATTGCTAATTTTTTTTCCTGTCTCCCACTATCCCATTTAACCCAAACATACAGCTTTGATTCTGCTCTAGACAATTCTGCTGTTCACTGCAGCCATAGGCCCTTCTCTAATGTTATTACAAAATGTCATCTGTCATATGCTGCTTTTGGGACACCTGTTGAAAGGAGATGACGCATGCAGCTGCTGCACCCTGGCAACTGTACGTTTTGTGATGAGCATCCAGAGTGAACGCTGGGTGGGATCAGGTGGAGCGGAGAGCTCAGCACGGAGCTGGGTGAACTAAACTGTCTTCATAATATCACAATCCATGCTCCTCTCCATCACCTCTAAATGGCCTAGTACAGACTGCACTTCTCTCCTACCTACATTTAACATAACTGTATCTTGTAAACATGGCCGTCTTTGTACCACCTGCCCAGGGGCTGCAGATGAAATTCAGCTTTCTTGTTTACTCTGGGCGAGTTACAAACTCTCCCTGTTAAATAGCATAACATAAAAGAATAACTTCCACAACCTGGTCACAGTTCAAAAAAACAAGGTTTACACATGTCCCAACACTGCCTCAATGAAAACATCTAATATTGACTGAGCTCTAAGGCAGTGTCTCTGAATAATGTCAGACTCTTGCAGTGCAAGAGAGGAAATTCTCTAAAAGAAAATCCTCTCTCTGGCCTGTCTAATCTGCTGGCATCAGTGTCTCAGTCTAGTGTAAATAACAGCACACATTGTAAAAGTAAATCTGACCCAAATAGCGTGATCCCATTACACAATTAAAAGCACCTTTTCAACGGTTTTGTTGACGCTCCTTTTCCTGCCAAAGAACAAACTGCGAGATATTTCGTGAATTGATCGCAAAGCATAATTAACACAGCCAAATCCGCAAGACATTATTTGTACAAGAACATTATGAAAATTGATAACTAGATTTACATTTGCATACATACATACATTTAAACACAGGTGATTTTTGATTTGTAATGTGGATATGATGACCAAACAAGTAGAGGCAAATAATTACTGTCTAATAAATTCAGAAAATTGCGTCCTTTTACTGAAATGCAACCTTTCAAACCAGGAAAAGACAACACTTGTAGTATATCACGATATCAATATCAAAAAACCCAGACCATACTGATAAAATATTGATATATCGGCCAGCCCTACTTGCTCGTTCATGTTTTATTGGTTGGAAATATAAATAAATATGGAGGTGATGAGGCACCTGGTTTATGTCTGGCTGCTCATTTCTATCAGAAAATATAAGCCATGTTAGCAAAGGTGCCTATGTCACAACTTGGCTAACTTGTGTGCCATCTATTTACTGATGGGGAAAGTTAAATATCCAATAATCCCAACAGCACATGAATGTGCAAGGGGCCACTGTCCTCTTCAATATTAACAAACCTTTTGGCATTTCTGTCGCTAAAAAACAGGAACTTTGGATTTTCCATTTGCTAAGGGTCCAGCTCTAGTTCCAGATGAGTTTTTGGTCCTTGTTCAACATGTGAGACTCATAGGAACCAAAAAGACAGAGGGGGCGGGACCACTCTACAGTTGATCAGTGATTGGTTTCACACTTGTGCGTCACTCAAACAACTGAGCCGGGAACAGCCGCCAAGTAGAAACACTTGGTTGTTAGTTGTTGAACCTTTTGTAAAAGCCAAAAGGGAGGAGAACCATGGAGCTGCTCCATGAGGCACAATGGAGCAACGACGAGGTCCAAGCTCCCATCGTCCTCTCAACATTTAACGCTGGACGGAATAAAACGAAAGGTATATAGGAAAATATTGCTGCATTTCAGGGAAATGGGATATGTCACTAATGTCGAGTAAAAATGAAGTTGCACACATTTTTGTGAGCAAATAAATAAACATGTAGCCTTTACAAAAATAATAGCAGCATTAGGTTATGATTACTTGCTTTTTTCAATCTGCTACGCCTTGTTCTGTCATGCCTATGGCCGTTGTGTCCTGTGAAGTCAGTGGAAACACAAATCGTAATTAGTGTTATTGTGTTTCTCGAGCTAGGTGCTGTTTGTTCCCGTTTGGGCTCGTTCTTGTCTCTTGTTGTGCAGTGGAAAAAGGCTCAAAGAGAACAGCAGTCTGGAAGTGCCCCAGTTCAAATGGATCTCCTCTTTGTAGGACAAAAGCCTTTGTGCCCTTCCAGCAATGCACGCCACTGACACCCAATTGAAAATGAAGTTCAAATCCAACAACTCAGGTATGTTTTCCTTGACATTTGCAGCAGCACAATCTAGGCAGCATCTCGTTTTATTTTTCCCATGATGAAATATATCCTTGCGCTGGGTACTTGTATGTATTTTTTATATGGAGGGCTTGTGCACAAAGAGCATTTGTAATAATGACGGTGTGTACTGCGGGAGGGCTGTGTACGCCTGGTGTATTATAGACTCTATTAATCACAACCATGTTCTGCACTCTGAACGCTGACAAAGCTCAAGTCTGCCGCCAAGATGAAAAAACACCGCCATGATTGAGCTGGGATAGAAAGCAAAAGCATGTTTGCTTCAATCTTCCCGAGATTGAAGGCTCTGGAAAGAAAAAAAGAAGAAAAAAAGTGTGGATAAATTTAAGATTCAGAAGATTACTTTGTTGGTGATGGATCAGGCATTGAGTGGTTATCCAACTTCAACCTACTTCTCTTTATATGTGTATAAAACACACACAGTCTCACATATACACACACATGTGGGTTGCAACTTTATTATCAATCACAGTGGGCTGTGTGAAGTAATGGATTCATCTCGTGAGATTACCACAACAGGCAGGGAATTTTCTTGGGATTTCACCCCCTATTACGGTCAATAGTTCCTTGAACACAGTGGGAATACACTGAAAATGAGATTTCTGTCCTTACCGTGTCCTTCACATCTAATATGTGTGACACACCACATACAAACATCCATCAGGGAACATACCTTGCAATGATCATCAAAGGTGCTGTAAATACGGTTGGACCCATATGGATCTTTGATGTCTGATAGAAAAATTAAGTGAAGCTGCCAACAGACACAATTTTAGCTAACATAAACATAAAATTCACAATTTTTATAATAATAATAATAATAATAATAATAGCGAATAAAAATTACATAAAATAAAAATGAATGAATAAATAAATGAATGAAAGACAACTTGTGTGCTCAGTGTTTCCTACACAGTTTTAATATTGTCAGGGTGGAAAAATCCAGGGTAATAATCACCAAGCAAGCTTGCATACTGATCAAAAAGTCCTGTTAACATCAGGTGAAGGAGATCACACAGACGACCATTCGTATTGATAAGTTCTACAAGGAATATATAGGTGAACGACCGGCTGAAGACTACCTTTTTATTAAAAGGCCAATACTGGTCCAATATATTGGTCTGACCCTGTCTTAAACTGTTGTGTTGAAAATACCACAATCCTGCACAACACGGCGCACACACCTGATGATTACTTCTCTAAACACAGCCGGCAACAGACTGCGTTAATTTTTTTGGACGTTTTCCCTCTTGTCGAGGGAAAGGCATGATAAACCCACCACTTTCATCTGTGCTTCTAGCCGACAGGTGCAAGAAACAAAGGCTCTGTGTTATCACAGCTGTAGAGACATACCTGCAGGCGGTGGGATCACACATTATGTTGTGAGATGAGAGCTCTGTCCCACCCAAACATGCAGCTACACTTCTGGATACCCCACTGTGGGTTTGGAGGTTTTTTTGGGTGTTTTTTTTTTTACTTTACCCCACACCTTCTTCTGATCTTTCTGGGTTTTCGCCCAATCGAGAAGAGGAAGACGAGGAGTAAGATGAGGACCTGCACAACTTCAATTCATTTGAGCACAGCTTGAGATATGGCTAATGCGGCATTCAAAGACCACTCGAAGCCAAAAGTGACACGAAAAACTAATTCGACGTGCACAGCGCCGAGAGAAACTTTTCTGACTTTTAATTACTTTATCGCTCTCATTTTCTCTATCTGCACAGTATTTTAGAGTGCAGCAGAGAAAAGGGAGGAGATAGAGGAAGAACTAGACAGCAAAAGAGAAAGGGAAAGCGGGGGGGGTGGGTGTGTTGGCGAGATGTGGACTTTCCTCACTCTCTGTCAGGTCCTGTCGACTGGGCTTTTGAAGTGCCTGGGTCTGCAATCCCAGGGCGAGGGCGGTTACGGGCTGCAGAAAACAGGATTACACAACCGCCTCTCGTCCAATTAATTATCCGCCTGTTTGGGGAAATAAACCCTCCTTATCTCCCGCTGCCATCGCTGAGGAAGGCTGCACCCCTTCTGATGGTTGGGGAGCTTCAAATCCAACGCTGCAGAATATCAAGTTGAAGAATCCCACCACCAACTTGCAACAATGTCTAATCAGGAGGGACTGCTCCACATCCAATTAAACTGTAGGAAAAAAAAAAAATCCAAGCGCAGATTCATCTATGCTATTGTTAAGAAGTGAGAAAACAGGCTTAATTGGTTTTGTGAACTACATCTCACAACTTTGGGGATTTTTTTTGAACATCTCTACAATCAGTGTTGGGACTAACATGTGTTACAGTAACTCCATTACTTTTGTCAGTAACTAGTACTCTAACACATTATTTTTTAAATTTAGTAACTAAATTAACGTTATTGAAAGGCTCATTACTTAGTTATTTTTTATGTAGATAGATTAACTAATTCATTTTGGCCCGCTGCGGAGATGCGTAGTTTACACTTCCTGTTGATCTGATCTGATCTCATGTGTTTGTTTGGACATGATGGCAACGACAGCAGGTCAAGTTTCTTCACGTGGAGACATTCTCAGTAATGGATTACATGTAATCGGAATTACGTAATCCGATGACAAAAATAAGCAACTATAATCGGCTCAGATTCCATTTGAAAAAAAATGTGTAATTAGATTATAACATTTTTGATTGTTTTTAAAATGATTATATTTTAAAATTAGGGGAAAAAATTTCATCATAACAAATGCTTTTAACTCATGACACATCTGATATAATAGGTTTCTTAGACAAGTGCTCCACTTTACACACAGCCTTCCATTCTTGTCAATATTGCCATATGCAAAATTGCATTTTGCATTTGCAAAACTGCATTTTGCATATAAAGAGAAAAAGAATATTTGTGCAACTCAAATTTTTGTGGCTGCGTCCATTTTTTTAGTATAAGGTGCAATATATTCAGTGTTTGATTTTAAAGTAATCCAAAAGTATTCAGATCAGATTACATTTTTTTATAAATTACAAAAATTGCCATGTAATTTGTATTCAGTAACTGACTACATTTCAAAGTAATTTGACCCAACCCTGTTAGCAAGATACCCTGTACAGGTGGCCGGCCATACTGCAAAATTACTGAAATGAAAGCTATAGGCACATTACCAATTGGAGCATTTCAAAGTAGACAAGTAAAGGAAATGAGTTAGTTTTTCAAGTAGCTAAGTAAGTAGTTAAGTAACTAGTAACAATAACTCATTACTCTTTTTCAGTAACTAGCACAACACTATCTACAATGGTATACCAGTGCAAGCTAGGTGTTTCCTTTCCAGTATTTTTGTGTTTTCTATGTACAGTAACCAAAGCTCTTGTGCAGCCTCGCTCATCCACGCGGACCAGAGAGGGAGCTAAGAAGCAAACGTCTACGCTTATCTGAGCCGATGGCGGTTCCCAAGGTCATGACCCCCTTCTCCATTGTTCCACTCTGGCCCTGTGTAAAAAGTGCGCAGCAACAACAGATACAACTAAGCCTCCAGCTCTGGCCAAAACATTGCACCAGTGTAGGCGGCCCAATCAAAGTCTCACATTCTTCTCTGTGGGAGTTGCAGCCTCCGGTTAAAGATAGCAGCCTGGAACAGCACATCCTGAAGTCTGGATTAGCCCTGCCAAGTGCAGATTCCCTCGCTCGCTCTTTCTCCGACGGCTGCTCCAGGAGTGCATGTCAGTTCATCTCAGTGTAAAGATGCGCCGAGGGAAAATTCAGGCAACTCCCCCTCTTCGCTAGCGAAGCACAACACAGGAACCCTGAGGGGCCCAAGGGTGCACCTCCAAGGATCACTCCGAGCGGTCAGCGTCTTCTCTGTGGCTTTGCTCTTAACAGGCCCCGTGTGAACTACGCAGCGTTTCAAAGACAAGCGGTCAAGCACTTGCAGGGAGAAAGTCCGGAAATAATTGGGAAGTTGGCACAAGGCCCAAGTCCTTTGTATAAGTTTTGGCTTTAAAAGAGAAAGACATCTCAAGGATTTTTCTGATGAAGTGTCAAGGTAAAGGCCAAGGAATATCTGTATACACAGTTTGAGCAGAACAGAAAAAAGGTCACCGCTGGGACAAAGTAGAGCAAACGCGTCTGCAATGCTCCAATATGTTTAATAGAGAAAAATAAAGAACGTCTTTCAATCCCCAGACACAGAGTTCTGACATTTCCTTGTTTTGAGTGGCTGACAGTAAAAGCATTTCCTTTTGACATCATCATCCTCCCCGGCAGCCTCCACTCCCGGCCCTTATCTACCGCGCCGTTTCAGGTCTTCAAACGGCGAAGATGTTTAGCGGCACCATTTCAAAATTCTTAATCCTACAAACTTTCAATTTCACCGTGGGATGAGAGGAGCAAGCGAGAAAGAAAGAGAAAAGAGAGAGAGAGAGATAGTGACAAGCGCTCGTCAGTGGGCAGCAGGCAAGAAGAACGAGAAGAAGAAGAAGGAGAAGAAGAAGCCAATTACCCGTGTGGGGAAGCCAACAGTGAGGAAGTGGTGAACCAGGGCTGCCTGCTCGGCGTCCGATAACCCTCCCCGTGTCATCCTTCTGTGTCAACTAGAATTTTATCCACCGCTTGGAGGGAAATGACAGCCACCGCATAGGCAGCAACAACAACAACCGGCAGGCAAAGAGAGCCAGAAGCCACAGACGGAGACGAGAATTAAGAGAGTCATGCCGCCACAGGGGCAACTGATATACAACACATGAGCTGAAAGGAAATGGAGTAGGGAGGAAATATAAACGCACAGGGAGGGATTCGACACATACAGAGCTCTGGTCAGGGAGGGAGAGTGTGAAGAAGCAGCGGTGTTAAAATGTTACGGACTAGGATTAGAGCAACATATTGGGTGGTCAATGTATCGGGCAAGAAGTGGCAGAATCATCCAGTTTGGCCAATATGATGATTAAATGAATTCACTGCATGAACAGCAGTGGCAGCAGCAGTAGTAACAGTACTAATGGTATTAGTGCTAGGATTTTCACACTGGGTCTAATAAAGTGTTCTAGTGTCTCACGGTCTAAATGCTGTTCCAGAAGCTTTTCCGCCCTGACAAGAAAAAAAAAAGTCTGAAGGAAACAGTTTTTTGGCATGAAACTGGCCAATTTTAAAGATATTAAATACTGGCACAAAATAACAGCTATTGGCAGCTTCAATTTAAAAATATCAGTTCTGGCCTTCAAAAACCCACAGCGACCAAAACCCTGCACTTTTGTATTAAGCGAGGGGAGAAACACACTGTGAATACATCTAATGTCTCCTTCTGAGAAGTGTTCTTGAGCAAAATGCACCAACTTATTAATTTTTTTTTCATCTGTTCACCAGTTAAGACAGAAAAGCTGTTGATAATGAGTAAATGAGAGATAGAAAGTATTTTCTTCGTATGTGCACCTTATCAACAGCAGCAGCAGCAGCTGCATATGAATAAGTACCAAACTTCAGTAATATTAAGGTTCATTGGGTTTATAAATTTATGCAACTTAAGCTGATTACTGAATTCCTCCGGTTACCTTTGGGCAGTAATATAATAGCTTATTTTGTCAATCAGCTATGGCAGGTCCACACAGCTCTAAGAAAGAATGCACATTAAACTATATAAACTTTATAAATAAACAGTGTAGCACTTAAGACTAGAATTTCTACTCATTCTACTGTGTTGCTTCATGGGAATAAAAACTCCTTTTCAATTTCGGATCTCAGTTATATCCATATGAACTTTTCCCACGTATGCAGGAATCCCAGCACAGTCAATTACCAATGTCCAACATCTACAATATTCCTGCTTATTTACCACAAGGTATCAGGCTGTCCTCAAGCCCCTACAGCCTTGCTAACTTTTCTGTATGCTATAAAGGAGAACCTTTGAAATGAATAAAGGCGAGGCAAAATGGCTCGAGCTCAACCTCTGACTTGCTTTGAAAGTGGCTGTTATGGCGGGTCAGCGCGAAACAACAAAGGCAAACTATAGGGCAGTTTTTGATTTTCAGGTAAGGACTTTCAGGAACTGGGGTCAGAGCCCCCTTGTGCTGGGTGGAAGGAGATAAGGTGCCCAACACAGAAGTGAATGAGATTAAAACCCGTCCTTAAAGGTTTCTGCTCGGCTCGCTCCAGAGCTCCAGAGGTTTTGATCTGGCAGGAAAATATCGCTTATTGTGCATTATTTAAATGGTCATTAGTCTCACAAGGCTTATCCTTCCTGCACAAGGCTCTAGGCTTTCATTATTACATCAGATATCAGCCCATTATATGCAAATGAATCATCCTAACTCTGGAACTTATAATATATAATATATCAATTACAGTGACAGTGAGACGTTCCAGGCAGGGGATATGGAAATATGTCCTAAAGATAGCCGTGCATGGCAGCACCTGGGGAGGGGGCATGGTCAACGTGGGGCAGTAAGTGGGATGGGGGCAGAGGAAGAGAAAATGAAGAGAGTAGAGGAAAGTAAGAAAGACATGTAGGGACGGAAAGCAGGAGGAAGAAAAGAAGTGGGAAAGAAGCAGCAGGTGCGGCAAGAGGGAAGCAACACGTGCGTTTACATATTCATTTCCCCGACATTAACCACCTACCGTATCCAGCTCATATCCCTGCTAGGTTCAGACCAATATTGGTTTATGCAGGATGATACTGCTATTTTAAGCTGCCGATAGCCATTTATGTTGCGCTGATATTCAATGCCTTTATTTTTAAAGAAGACCTTTATTCTTGTGAAGGTGGAAAAGGAAATAACCAATATATCAGTCAACTCCTAATCCCAGCTGTAAAAAAAACAGAATATGAGAGCTTGGATACTGAAACGCCTTATCTTGTTGACTGCTTTTTTTTTTTTATTTTGCCTCTGTGCAAACACTATTTCCAAGGTAATTTTTGGAATATTTTGTTCATTCATGCACACAGGGATATTTGTGGTTGGGATATGAAGATGCATTTAAGCAGCTTATCCTGAATAAGACCTTAATCGGGATATGAACTATTAGCCAGAACACTCGGTGCATGTAAACTTAAGGAAACAGGAGGAGGACGCCCTCATTTGCGCACCACTCAAAACAGCGAAGAAAGACTGTATGCAGATCTAGCTGCATTTACATTGTATACCTTAATCTAGAACACTGTTACCATAAATACGCCTGGAGCGATGGAGGAAGTGGAAAAACACGTCAGCAGAGTACACTCATGCCCTGCTCAGAGATTCCTATCCAAGCCATGTATTTTTAGCTTGTCAGGGTGAACCAAATCTAGTTTGTTTTTGTATACAGGTTCACACAGACATATTGAATTTTGCTTAGCTGTACCAGTGTTTGCCGTGTCGACTCGCATATCTCTGGCTGTCTCAGTTGTCGACATACTGTAAAATGGTGAGAGAAAACAGCTTTGAAATACTAATAAGTGATAGGTACGACATTGTTAGCAGTGTGATTGCTACAAGATGAATTCTTACTGAACACACACCGTCTGTATAATATATGCATATCTCTGTGTGCATGTGTGTATCTAATATGTTTGGGCGTATATATCAGCGTGTGTATGAGACACAAAGAAGGAGAGAGAGAATTCAACAGGGAGTGTGAGGCATAATAATAATAATCAGTGGTAGTAATAGAGAGGAGAGGCCACTATGGAGTAGTGGGACCTGTTTGCAGGCTTGAGTCACTTGCAGTGCAACGTGCTGTTAATACCAGGTTTTAAAAGCTCAAGCAAACATTGAAGGGCATGGGCAAAGCTAATAAATAATGCAAATCCACTCTAAATGGCTTTCATAAACTAGAGAGAGCTTAGAGAGGGCGCTGTGATTGACCCCCTTGTTAGCATATGACTCAGGAGGCACATCAGCAGGGACAAAAACTAAAGTAGGGATGAGACTGTTTGGTGAGCACAAGGAATAGAGGGCTTTCACGTGATGTAACTTAGCCTCTGGCAGCCATATTGGAGGTTCAAAGTTGCACAACAGTGGCTACGAGCAGCTGAATGCTTTTCGAAATGTACAAGATGGTCATCTCAACAGAATTTAATACATATGGTTGATTTCTAGGTTGTTTTTGACCGGGAACTGTTCATTTCATCCCTCATACATCGGAATAATTTTGTGTCTACTGAGTGCTTGTTAGCTAGCTAACAACAGCATGTTGTCGCGTTCACCTCATATGGTAAGCAAGGTAGAAGTCGGAAAGATTCCCCTCAATTACATGCCAACTGGAAAACATAGCAAAGAGTAAAGTAAAAATGGAACAGTTCACAAGTAAAGTAAGCTAATGTTACAATTCTTCAAGTCTATATCAAAAGGTAACACTTGTAAATTGTTCATATTTAACAAAATATGCTCAGTTTTATGACAGTTGGTTTGTTGGTTAAAAAACATGCATGATAAAACTAGCATTAAAGTTGAATTTATTTATGTTTAACAATCGCCATTTTCCAAATGTTATTTATATCCTCGTGGGATATATCAGAGTTTAGGAGATTAGGAGAGAATAGGAGATTCCTACTTGTAATTACAATTTTTTCAATAGTTTACTTGCATTTTTATCTAAAAAAAACAATTGCTTTAATTCCTAGAAAAACAGCAAAAGACTGTTATTAAGGGTTACTTAATGTTGTTCCAGGCGTTAAGTGAATACAGATTTCATCCAGTATATAATTTTTGTCTCCCTTTCAATCCTGCCATCTCTTTTTGTCTTTCCCTTTCCTTTTCCGGAGAGACCATGGTTGCAACTGGAATTTGATCTTTTTGAGGAATTTGTGAAGCTCTGTGCACAGCATTTTTGAACCTCTTGAAAAGTCCCTCTACACATAATGTCACATCAAATTGTGGAAGAAAACACCATTAAAATCCCATTTCCTTGTGACCTTAACACTAGCATTGGCCGCTTTCCTAAATTAGCCGGCTGGCTTGCCAGCTAGCTAACACAGCCAACACAGCACTGTTTTTGGCTCTTTTGTTCAGGGCAACTGAGCTAACTGTTTTCAACTTGTACTGTACTGGAGTAGTAAATAGGACCAAAGAAGTTTCCTTTCAACTTTACTGACCTTTACCAGCACCACAGCAATATTTATCAGGTGTCTCTTTTTCTTACCTGGTTGGTATATATTTAGACAGTATCTGCACACAGCCATTTTGCAGCAGTCATGATGAGCAAGCCATGGTCTGATAGATTTGTGGCACAACTGCGAAATCTCCATGTACACATTTCCTCAAATAAAATAAGCTTGTTTCTATGACAACTTTATGGAAAAATTGCTCTCACACCCACCCCTCCCCACCCCACACCCTCAGCCTCGGTGTGCGTCAATCACAAGAGGGTGTAAACACGATGCTAGCGTCCATCTTGACATGGTGACTCAGATGGGCAAGAGCTGTCATGTTATTGCCAGGCATAACCGAACACGGCCTGTCACTGACAAAATGCTGCTCTTTCTCTCTCTCCCTAATGACATGACCAGCCACACACTGGCCTCTATTTACAGGCCTGTCATTAAAGTGATGTTAATTACAGAGGGATGGTCACATTATTATCGTACCTGCTGCTGAGATAGAGCCCCTGTGGATGTGAGGGCATAACGGGCTCCTTAATTTAAAATGCCAACCCATGCCATTGATTGAACACCATAGGGTGTTGTATGAAAAGGGAAAAAAAAAATCACTGAGCACACAATTAGGAGTCGTCATGGTTAAGAAAGAACTGTCAAAAGCGTATGGTTGCAGTGGATCTCCAGCCCATGAGCAGAAGACTGATGAGGACTGATGAAGAAACGTTAGGTGTGTGGTAAAGTATTTATCCAAATCCACACATTCTGCACATATCCTATGAACATCTGTAACCTGAATATATTTGACAA
Organism: Neoniphon sammara; assembly: GCA_900302535.1. Classification (NCBI taxonomy): domain Eukaryota; kingdom Metazoa; phylum Chordata; class Actinopteri; order Holocentriformes; family Holocentridae; genus Neoniphon; species Neoniphon sammara. The sequence continues at coordinate 6,707 of OMKZ01015116.1, read as the reverse complement.
GGATGCAGTTTTACAATGCACGTCTACAAAAGACAACACGTCATATACATAATTACAGCCTTTTATAGTAATTGCATCTCATTATACTTGCTGTGAGTTCACAAATCTGATCATTTGATAATGTTTATAGTTTCATACTAGACGCATACTGATACTTATGCAACACAAATTTCTTGTTTAGTAACTCATAATTAATTGAAGTCAAGACTGACAGAAAAATAAATGCAGTATATGTAAAATCATATTGTTTCCCCATATTTATTACTCTTATTATATTGTATAGTATGCTTATACAATCCCTCAATTCCTGATATTGTATCATCGGTTTCATTGTTTTTTTCCCCTAATTTAGATTGTTATATGTTATTAAATATATGACATATTTATATTATACCTTATTTAATTTTTTGTGCTTATATTCTATCCTGTCACCCTGCTGTATCCTCTCATTTTTTGCTGCAAAGACCTAAGTTCCCCATAGGGATCAATAAACCCCAAAAGGAACGTATAATAACTTTCTGCCATGGCATTGCGTGCCATCCCACTGTGAGTATATACTAAAAAAAAAAAAAAAAAAAAAAAAAAAAAAA
>OMKZ01015115.1:0-18983 GCA_900302535.1 Neoniphon sammara | reverse complement strand
GTTGGCCCATACTGCCTATCTGCCTGAGTCTATCTAAATCCTTCCATAACCTCTCCTCTTCTGCGCCTTATCACCTCCTCTACCGCTCAGCCACTCCATCTCCCCTGCCTGTGTGCCTTCTCTCCAGCTAGACTCTGTACCCCTCCACTCCTCTGTCTGCCTTTCCTGCATCTCCTTCATCCCTCCATCATCCCTCCCTGCTCCACTATTTAAAGAAACAGTTCACCCAAAATACAAAAAGATATTTTCCCACCTACCCCTAGTGCAGTTTGTCAATCCAATTAGATTTTTGTGATTTGGTGAGGTTTCCAGTCTACCCTGTCTCCTGGTACCACAATACAGTGAGGCTGGATGGAGACTGACAAAATTTTACATGTGAATTTACATGCGCCCCCTGCCAGAGAACACTGACAAAAGGTAGTTATCTGCTTCTAATTAGTACTTGTTGGGGGCAGATAGATACAGATTGGATTGTGGATTATGCGAAAACAAACACCCATCCAGGCCGATTTGTATTGGGATGTCAGGAGGGAAGATGGTGACAGACTGGACACCTCGCTGAATCACACACAAACTATCTGGATGGATAAATTGCACCAGGTGTAAGTGGGAAAACATCTTTTTTTTGTGTGTGTGTATTTCAGCAGAACTGTTCCTTTAACACTGCCCAGTTCTTTTAATTTCTCCTCTGTTTCCCCGTTTCCTCCTTCTGTCACTACGCACCGTCCTGCCGGCACCAGATGGTGTGTTTTTACGGTGTGAACCGCCTGATGAATGTAGCTGTTTCACAGTTGTTCTCTGCTTGCCCTCTGATTGGGTCTAGCCATCTTATTCACACCAAATATCGCCCTCCACGGCCCACGGAGAGAAAGCACAAGCAACAAACGGTGAAACAACAGCGCTGGAGGTGGAAATGAGCCAGTGTGTGCAGCGCCCCTGGCCCATTAATCATCAGTCCTCCCCCAAAACCCAAGGTGACACAGTGGGGCCCAGTATGGCACTGGCCACAGGCCGTATGGAGGTGCTTTGGCACCAGCGAGAGCTAACATTAGTGTAGCGTCCCAGTGGGGCGTTTACCCACCTTCCCTCTTGCTGCTCTCTCCCCTTCTTTTAAAACTCCCTCCATCCTTCTTTCCCTCTCTCTAGTTGGCGCACAGCACTAATAGATGTAGCAGCGAGGGACTCAATTGAGCGCCAACAGTTGGGGAGAATCAATCGACGCTAGCAGCAGGTGCTGTGTTAAATGGGCCGCTGCGTAGCGTATCACCCCTGAAGTGGGAGACAAGGAGGCAGGCAGGCGGGGGGCAGGATGAAGAGGTAATAGGGAGCTGATGTCCCTCGGGGCTGGCTGTGCGCAGAGTCACATGGTAGAATTAGCACAGACCTGTCCTAGTTGACCCCCTATACCAGCATAAGAGGTCAGCAAGACAGAAAGAGAGAAAGTTCTCATTAAGATAAGGAATGGTTGCATGGTGTGTTTGGAGTGAGAAAAGTGAGAAAAGGGAAAGGCTAAAAGATAAGAGAGAAAGTGAAGACTGGTGTCCCTTCTCTTTGTCTCTCTCTCTTTCTCTCTCTCTCTCTCTCTTTCAGCCTCATTCCTTCAGTCTGTCTTCCTTACTCTCACGTTGCCCTGTGACATTTTCTCAGCTCTGACTCAGAGCAGTCCCTCAGCACGCCTCTGAAATTCGATATTTGAATTTGTGTGACTGCACTTGTTTAGGTCTAATTTGCTGGCTATTGATCTGAGACATAGTGATTTCTACAAGGGGGGTTGCTGCTTATTTCAAACTTTAAATGAAAATTTCAGTCTGATCAATAAGAATGGTGAATGCAATAAAATAAATGCGCCTGTTGGGTATTAATTACCTGCGGAGACTATTGGCTATTTAATCTCAATATCTCCTCTTTTTTATCTATTGGTCTGTATGTCTCTCTGTCTGTCTCTCTCTCTCCTTCTTTGTCTCTCTGTGTGTCCATGAATCTCTATTAAGAATATTGCACTTAGCAGTAACAAAAATGAAATAAAAAGCACAACGCCATTTTAGCAAAATTGTCCATCTCTGCTGCAAAAGTATTTCACAACATTTGCCATGTATCATGGTCCATACTGTTATGAATCCAGACAAACTTGACTGGCAGTCAGAAACAGAGCCATTTCTGATCATCCAGGTGCCCAAGGCAAGACACCTTCTGTCAGTAACCAAGAAGACAACACTCACATGCGGGGTGGAAACTGTTCACTGTTCACACTCATTACTTGGCTCTGCCAGTGATGATGCTTTAGGCTACTCCCTTCTCCAGCTGCCTGGGTAGTCCCAAGAAATTTTTTGAGTGCACCTGTTAAGTTTGCGTTATATTTAGCCTGTTTACAGCACAGATGTGCAAAGTTTTACATACACTTCACTAGTCCAAGCCTGTAACTGTAGGAAGCCTGTTCAGATTGACCAGGCTAAATGTTCATTAAATTATCATTATATTAAATATTTGTAACTGAGTGACTATCGATTTTGTGGCCTGTTGGCATTGCTGTCTAATCTAATAGCGTTGGTACAAGGCTTGTGAAGGTAGAAGGTGTGGCATGTTTTACTGTTATCTATAACATTATAAAACTGTTATGCTATTCTGTTCAGTTCATGTTCTTGCAGCCTAAAGTAAAAATAATTAAGCAAGTTTAATGAAAAAAGTTCTTGTTCTCTTCTTCTTTTTTCTCTTCTACATTGTGCTCCTGAGAACTTAGACCTTTTCATGTTTGTTGCCTAATGTGGCCTTGTCGTCGTTAATAACCTAGAGGTTGCGTGTTTTTTTTGTTTTTTTTAGTAAGAGCTGAACTGCGCCTCAGCTACCTGTGCAGTGAAAACTCATCCCCCTCTCCATCTGTGCTGCTGCTGCTGCTCTGCGCTGTATGGCACTCTGTGCTCGCAATAGGCTGAGTCCCAGGCCAGGCAAGGACGTTAGCAATAAATATTTTTTGCAGAGCAGAATTGTGTGTGAGGTGTATATTGCAATGGTTTATTCATCATAAATCTGATGCCACGGCATGTGGCATTTCAAATTAAATAGGGTGCTGTGCCAGTCAATAACCATTTTTTTAATCCCTTCTCTCCCTCCTATGGTGCTCTCTCCTGGAGGAGGCACGAGGCAACTGCCTAGCTGACCAGTGCCCCAAAACCTGCTCAGAGAGGCAATTATGATCAAAACCTTCCCTCTCATTATGCTCCACATCACAGGACTGTATGCTATAGCCAAAGACGATAACACTGTGAGGTATGATTAGGGCAATTCTATCATTCTGATATCCTCAACTGTGAATTAGACTGCGGGACAGAGCAAGTGTGTGTGTGTGTGTGTGTGTGTGTGAGGGAGAGAGAGAGGTGCCTAATTAGACAGAGGAGTTAATTAGGGGTGTGTAGAAGTCGTGTCAGACTCAGGAGCTGCCCTGAGGGTAGAAGGAGGCAGAAGCAGCCTTATTGACTGTCTTGCCACACACGACCCCAGACAGAATTACACAGTCACAAACACACAGTCCTGTGCATACATATTCAAACACCCACACAGTATCACATACACACACACACACACACACACACACATACTGTAACACACAGCCATATACACACAGACATAAACTCAGACAACTCAGAGACCCCAAAGAGCAGTAGGATGTCGTTGTGAATGTGACCCTGTGATCCTCGACAAATCAACAGCTCTCCTCAGATCGCCCCTGCAGCCGTCGCAGCAACTGTAACAGCTGACACGTCTGCCCTGACACAATTAGCAATGCACACCCTATCAAAGAAGCCAAAAAAAAAAAAAAAAAACGAGACCAGGCAGAGTGAGGGAGGAGGGAGGGAGAAAAAGAAAAAAGGAAGCCAGAATCAGAAACCAGAATTAGCGAGAAATAGGTTGAAACTGAGGAAAAGGGGCTGGAGAGAGGAGAGGGAGCAGGAGACCCCCCCCCCCAAAAAAAAGCAAGAAGGAGCAAGAGTTGAAATGACAATCGGTAGTCTCCTTCAGTGAGTCAGTATTCAGGCGAGCAGCCTCCGGGGGCAAGAGTGTGGTGTGAATACCAAGAAGCAGCATGACTAGGTGAATTCCTTGACTGGATAACCTCACGAGCTCCTCTAGCCACGATCCTAACATGGAGGCAGTCCCCTGAGAGAGAGGGATAGAGAGAGAGAGGAGAGGGAGGGACAAGGAGAAGGAGAAAGGGAGCACAAGGGCACTACATGGTAAAATAAACAAGCTGTCCGTCTGCGTGTTAAGAGGGACCAGGGACAAACGGACAATATTTATAGCCAGCGTTTCCTTGCTACTCTACTTGTTGAGATGGGCTCATAAAACAACAGATATGAATAATGTTCCCCCCTAAGTATCACCTCTGCTTTCTGTTCTGTCCTTCTGCGTCCACAAAGATTACTGTTGGGTCTGTGCCGTGATGATAAACTTCCGTAAAACTACCTTCCCGGGATCCAGGCCTAGCTCTCACATGCTTCGTACTCAATTATTCAGTGTCTTGCTCAAGGGCAGGTCAGCAGGCTGGATGCAAAATGAGGTCCGGGGTCCGCCATGGGACCTCGGGAGGGTCACAGGGGGTTTGTCGGTAAAAGGAGAAATAGATTAATTTCACTTTTATAATAATATTACCTATTCACTATTCTCTGTAACGGAAATTTCAATACTGCTTCAATGCAATTGTAGATGATTGAATTCAATATTAAATTTCATGAACATTCAGAACTCTCACCAAATGTGTTCTACAAGCTGAAATGTCATTTCAGCGTGTGAGTTAGAGTAGAAGAAGAAGAAGGATTAGGAGAGATAGAGTTGCAGTCCGGCTCTTGACCCTGTTGGACTGCAGCAGTCAAACAGTTGAAAACAATTCAACAGAATCAGGCAGTCTAGCGCATCTTGAAATGAGTCCCAGTGCACCTCAAATTATTGACAAACCCAGTGCCAGTAGCAAAACATAGAAGCATTTCATTCACCGGTAAAGATGAACACCCAACCAGCACACAGCAACAAGAGTCCCAGAAGTTGCCACAAAGCTGTCTGGATCAGCTGCGGCAACACGTTGCTTGATGTTTTCTTTTTGTTGTTGTGCTATCATTGCAGTGTTGAAAGTTTGAAGATTGAACATAGTGAGGTCCAAATTCTGGTATCATGACAACAGTACAAGGGAATGTATAAGGGCGCCTGATTTCAACATATTTTTTAGGGATCATTTGATTATGCTATAGCATCCATATTTGTCGCCTCCCCATCTAATAACAGAAATCTCAGAGTGAACTGCTCAGGACAAAATCCTTTTCAATTATTGTCTTTCATCTATTATCTATTATCTCTTTTGGGCGTTCTTGACTGGAAAATTTTGGGAACCCCTGCCCATACACCGTCCCCCGCATTTCTGCTGCAGTTTTTGCTTCAAAATACAGGCACATTTCAACAATGTTGAAATAGTTTCACTACATGTAATGAAACTAGTTTATATTTAAGTACCAACTTCAACTACGTTTACATTAGCATACAAAGTCAAGTAGTTAAATTGCCTTTTTGCTACGAAATCTGCAGGGGGATTTTTGCAGATTTTTTGACCATGAAGGGTTAGGGTGAAGAACCCAAATGGGATTATTTGGTTTCGGAGAGGTTTAGGTGTCAGGTGTGTCCAGGTAAACTGGATTACAGCAAAAAAATATTTGGCTTTAGTTTTTCATCTTTTTCATCTGAATTTACAAAACAAAACTTGAATTTATGAGATGTCAGTTAATCACAAGCGGTGACATCTATTGTCAAATATTCAGAGAAGTTGTCGCCTGCTATTTTTTAACTCAGTCTAACAGAGTAATCCTGCTTGATGGCATATTGAAATTCTGCAAGACAGGTGTCTGAAGGATGGACACTGCACACAAAACCAAAGCTATTCCTTTCATCTTCTAATGAATATTGGGATGGTTTGTATTTATTTATCTATTTATTTATCTATTCATTCATTTGTTTGTTTTAGCGTGGGATCTGCAGATGTGAACACTTTTTGAAATAAATTGAATTGGGCATTTTTTTCTGACATGTGACTTAATTTTGTATATTTAGTTCTAATTTTGCATTTCATTGTTGATGTGATAATGTTTTGCAAAGTAGATTGAACTACTATCTCCGAATAGCTTTAGTTAACCAAACAACATTTCTCCTGAGGGTAGCTTTGCTGTAGTTCATTTTCTCCCGGTGTGAACTAATTGGTAGCTTGCAGCACCGTGATTTCAGAGTAGTTTCCCCAGCACTGCACTCGGAATAATACTCTGTAAACATTCAGTACAGTCAAACCTGCTGTTTTCTTACTTTATAAATGAGGTCCAAAGTCTCCATTCTCCCTCTGCTGCTCACATTAAACAGTAACTAACTGCCACCTTAGCCATGCTCTCAGTGTTTCCTCCTGTCAGAAATCATCTACCTGCTGCCTCTTCTGCCTCAGCCCTGTGAGTCCCTGGACTGCCCAGGCATGCCTCTGCCCTTCTGTGGATGAGTGACAGTACAGACAGCTCCTGACAGGCTTTGAAATACAGGCACATGCACACACACATACACACACACACACACACACGCACGCCTACTATCTAGCACGCACAGGCTCACTTGGCTCATGCTTTCAGAGTGAATGAACACCTATCTGAGCTCGTCCAGGTCCATTCAGTTAAATTTAGTGCTGTTTGGACTGGGAAGCTCTTATAAGTAAAACATTGTTTCAGTCCTTGCCATCTCAACTTTATCACTGATAACTTTAGGATTGTTCAATATAGTAATTATTTGTCGTATATAAACAGTTATTAGGGTGTTAGCATGTATACTTTAAGATGAATCAGAGCCCTTGACTGGTGTCGTGTGCTGCTTCATACGACAGAAACAAGAAATAGCCATGTTGGCTCAAATAAGGGTTTCCTACAGAGTATTTATGCTGCGTTCATTTTAGCTTGGAATTTGAAATGTTTACGTACTAAATAACCACTCTTGTATTACTTCAGTTATTACTGTAAACAGCCATAACCTGAGCTCTGAAATGATACCCTGAATTTCCAACCTGTAATTCCGAGTTGGTTCACTGTTCAGTTTGTTTAATCACAAGTTGGACTTTATTTTTAAGGAGTTCCAGGGTGAGATGAGCGCAACGTTGTGTCAGTCACCCAGATCATGTGTAAATTTATTTGTCGTCGCTAGATAATCATTAAATAGAGCTTGTAACAATGACTTCATCTCATTTAATTTCTTGACTCCTACTATTTTAGAATTTGCCCTAAGAAAATAACCTGCTTCTTTTTTGGATGTGTGCAGATAGATGTTTTTTTTTTTTCTGCAGTTTTCATTTATCAGAACCTCTGCTAGCTCATTAGTGTGTCTGCCACAGCTACACCATGGATAATTCAGCTTCTCACACTTGAAAACATATCTTTCTTCCCAAATCTTAAAACACACAGCATTACAGTGCCACCGTCAAGATTTGTCAACATTGTGACCACCTCTTGTTTTCCTGTCGTCCTTGTGATCTGTCTCTCTCTGTCTTGCTCGCTCTGTCATTCCCTCTCTCTGATCTCCTCCTCTGTTCTCCTCTCCACCATCTGTTAGCATTAGAGAGTCGTGTCTCCGCAGCAATCTTCATGCTTAATAATAGTACCTTGGTGGGAGCTTAAGATGGGGACAAGCAGTTCAAGCAGTTAACAAAACGCTGCTTCAGCATGCACCAAACTCAACCAGTAAACAGGCCAACTCATGTCAGCACATACTGCTGCCACCCTTATAGTTACAGACTGCCAACGAGGGAGGCTTGGCAGTGAGATCCACTATACTACAGTTTTCTCTCCTTCTGAGCAGGCCAATTTGTGTTGCACCACTCCATTGTTCTATAAATGGATTTCCAGGCAGCTATCATCATCATCATTGTAAGGGTGGTATTCTATAGATAGTCTGACAGACATTAACGCAGGCAGGCTGCATTGAATCATGCTAAAAATGATCCTCCTCTCCTGCTTTGCCTCTCCTTCCCCCCTGCGTCAGTCGTATTTTACTTAGATAGGCTAATATGCAAGTGATTAGAGGCACATTAATGAATTTTCATCTCTGTGGAAGCCTAAATGGGGGGTTCGTTTATCATAACAAATGCCCAGTAAAAATTATTTCACCCTCTTCCTGCAAATTTAATATTAGCTTCTAGGGCATCAGAAATATATCGCTGCAGTGTTTTGGCATGCAGGATGTTTCTGTACCTAATGGAATATCTTTGAACAACAAAAGATATGTGGCCTTGTTCAGGTGAACGCGGCAACACTGCATGTTGATACGGAAATGGATGATAAAAGTTTCCACATGGCTGCGTGCGTCCTCTCGTAACAACACTTTGACAGTTGGTTGTTTGATCACCTACAGTATTTAACCGTCCTGCTGCCCCTGACAACCGGCTCCATTACCAGTCCCATAGTCATTAGCAGGCGGCTGACGTGCATCTCCATGTAATTTTCCCTTGCTGATGCTCAGACGGGAAGGCTATATACACACACACACCAAAACTCAAGTGCATGCACACACACACAGACACATACACATACACACACACACAGTCTCCTTACTCGTTGGCTGTATTTCACCAATAATTGGTTTCATTTAGAGGACAATGGCTGTTGGTGCTGGATAATGAAACATTAGGAATTAGCCCCTATATTCCCACTGGCCCACTAGCTGCCAAAACCTATTTTAGCCGCTTTATCCCCGCCGCCACTGGTTACCAGTCCAGACTTATATATTACAGCTTAAAGCTACACCAGTGCAGCTAGCCTCGCAGTCGAAACCCAACCTATTAATCTCTTCCCCTGTTTTTTTGTCTGGACAAGGCCGCCACATGCTCCCAGGCATGCAGGAAGTCAAGTATAGGTCACAGAAATTAATGTCTATTTAATGTAGCTGTAATGGTTTAGTTTATTATTTGACCTTCCTCTCCCTGTAGAGCATGTAACCTTGTGCAGAATGCGAGTGTTTCTGTTGTCTTTATCTCTGTGTTGCTTAATTTGGTAATCTGGCCTCGGTCCTCTGTGTGAACGGACTTAATCATGTATTCAATGTAATTGCATGTCAGCGCACACGATACTAGTTAAAGGAAAACAGTTATCAGTGAAAACTAATCCATGATGTACCTTATATACCCTTCTGCTGCTCTGTTTACAATTCATGGGAGACCGGGCTGTGATCTTATACAATGACGACCTGAATGTTTACATGCAAATGAGATCCATATAATTACTGTCAGTTTAGGACGGGGAATATTGTATGCTCATCACGGCAAGATCCCTTTATTTACTGCCACACTCACCTTTATCGTGTTTTCCAAATTATCCAAGCAGTAGTTAATGTTGGTTAATACAGATCAAATTGAGCCCAGGGCATCAGAATCAACGCTGAAATTCAGCAGTGTTTCTTGTTAATTAATGTTGGTGCTCTCTGTTCAGAGGTGGTGTTAGAGACTCAGATGTTTTTAATTTTTTTTTTTTCCACAAGCTAATTATTTTCTCTCCACCTCTACCTGCTGGTACTTAACCTATTACCCCTCCTCCTCCAACAAAAGCTGCTGTTGGGCTTGCTTGTGTAATGTGAATATGGGTTCAAAGAGTTACTGGGTCTAAGCAGAAAGCCGAAATGATTCTAACATTGTACTGTATGTGTGTGTGTGTGTGTGTGTGTTTTTGTGTGTTTTTGTGTGTGTTGTAGGGACGGAGGCCAGGCTACTTCTCCTTCCTGGATCCCTTCTCCCCTGGAGTTTGGCTCTTCATGCTGCTGGCCTACTTGGCTGTCAGCTGTGTCCTCTTTCTGGTGGCCAGGTAGAGAGATCGCCATTACAATTTACTGTATGTAGAAGAGAGAGAGAGAGAAAAAAAAAAACAAAGGGGAAATGAAAAGAGGAAAAAGAGAGGAAATAAGAGGAAGAGTTTTGGGAGACAGTCGGGGAAAGAACAGGTGTCTATCCAGTCTCTCCAGTTGATCGTCCCCATCTCAGTGAAAGAGACGTTCTCCTCCCAGCAGCAGGTCTCCAGCGCCACACTGACACCTGCTGGCCAGGCAGGGAACTGCCATGACTGCTGCTTCAAATCATTATCACACAAACAGTGGCATTGTTATTTTTCACTACTGTATGTGAGTGAAGGAGTGAAGGAATTTTTTTTATCTACAGTGCAGAGTACGTGCACTCTGTAACTCCTGCTGGTGGAGTTAAATTAACATATGATACCCCAGACAGGTAGATGTATGACACCTCTAACAAGTTGTTTTTTGGACATACTGTATAATTGCCAAGTTAACAACATCTGCAGAGGTGGAATGATGTGAATTTCTACATGCCAGTTAACCCGTGTAAAGTCCTATATGTCTGCTGAAGACAGCAGACAGTGTACAAAGTACATCGTACAATTATTTTGTTCAGCTGCTCCTGTTGTGCACAGGTGGGTGTATTTGTACCTTGAATCATTTCTTTTCCCATGCCAGTCTCAAACTCTCTCACTTCTGCCACCTGCAAAAACACTCATTTTCCATGTGCCTCTCTGGTTAATTGTGGCTAATCATAATGAAGTTTTACTCTGGTTCTCAGGCACATAGGACAACATGACCACAAAACAGCACAAAACATACAGTTGTCACACAGCTTTCAGCAGTGCCACTTCATACTGTGACATTTGAACATGCCAATTATAGGCTGCCTTCACTCTCAGCGTGCATGTAGACAGCACATGGGGAATGGAAAGCAGTTTGCTCTCCCCAGGGAGCCAAGGTGACTTTGTGCTCAGTTGACTGTTAGAGTTGTTTTGCTCCTTCTTTTCCTCTCCCTTTCTGTCTCCATTTCTCTCGCTCCCTGTCCCCTGAGTTTTGCTCCCGTCACAATCCATATCTTACTTTTAGTCCCACTATTGTTTGCTGTGCCCATCCCATAAGTCCTCCAACTCTCCCTGTCTCTCTCACCCTCTTGTCTCTTTCTCCTCAGACTGACACCTTATGAGTGGTACAACCCACACCCCTGTCTGAAGGGCCGCTGTAACCTGCTGATCAACCAGTACTCACTCGGCAACAGCTTCTGGTTCCCTGTGGGAGGCTTCATGCAGCAAGGCTCCACCATCGCTCCCAGAGCCCTGTCCACACGTTGTGTCAGCGGAGTCTGGTTAGTACTGACTGCAGAGATGCGTACAAATATGGGTACATACTATGAATATGCATTTCAACTAATTTCACTGACATTCAAGCAGAGGTTTTGTGAGCAACCATGCAACTAGTCCAATTCTGACAGATCCCACTTGAATCTATAAGATACGATTTGAATAAAAGCTTGGTCAAATATGACAATAAGCAAATATATTTGAAATACCGCAGCACAGCGGAGCATTTTTAGGCAACAATGCACAATTACTATGGAGCCCAACAGTGGCAGTCGAGGAAAAAAGTAGGCCATATATCAAGGCTGTGTTTTATTATGACTGAATCGAGGAATGAATTAATAAATCTATTATGGAAATGAATGAAACGTGAGAACAAAATATTTGATTTTTTTTCCTTGATGGCTCCTGCACAGCTCCAACTCCACCACCAAGCAGGAATGTAATGTAATATTTTATTCATGCAGTCGACGAGTCTCTCACATCACTAACACACACGCATGTTTCCAACCTGCAAATACACATATACCACACATGAATATAACTACAAACAAGACAAAAGCACATGCAAAAATATTCACACCATGCTTGTGCTCCAACGCCATAAACACACACATACAGGCTCAGGTGTATTTATTCTAATTTGTTGCATATTGCTCTATCAGTGGAGGTATTTCATCTTCCCCGTGGTCTTGAGGCTTCATTCTTCATAAAGGTTGCTCTGATTGTGTGTCTGATCTCTCCATATGTGTACTTTGTTGGGCTGAGGTGGTGGTGGCATGTGTGTTTGCACGTGTGTGTATGCGCGCACATATGTCAGACATTGCCTGTGTATGTGTGCCTGTCTTCTTTGTAGTTGGAAGTTCACTTCATTTCATCCAGCCAAGCATTGTCACCATTATCCATGCACACCCAATCCTTCATCCATCCACCTCGTCATCTTCTGAAAATCCTGCAGCAGCTTCTCCTGTCAGGTGCGAATTCACTTTCATCAACATCTTGTATGTCTTCGTCTACCATCCTGCCGGTTTTCACACTTTCACACATGACTACATACAATATGTTCCTGCCACATAACCACAATCCCATCCCGTATCTCTTTTCCTCAGGTGGGCCTTCACATTAATCATCATCTCGTCCTACACTGCCAACCTGGCCGCCTTCCTAACAGTCCAGAGGATGGAGGTGCCTATAGAGTCAGTGGACGACCTGGCAGACCAGACCGCTATAGAGTATGGAACCATGCACGGAGGATCCACCATGACCTTCTTCCAGGTCAGAGGTCACAGAGGAACTAGGGCTGGACGATATGGACAAAGTCAAATATCACAATATCTTTGATAAAGGATGGGTACCAAAACCCGGTATTAAACGGGCCCCAGGGCTAAATTTTTTAATATCGTAGTATTGATAAGTTCTGACATTAATGGTTCTGCTATCCGTAAGGAGAAATTAAGAAAATAGATTTCCTATTCATTTAGACTATATGAACGTTATCTTGCACCTTTTACCTCACCAACTCCGTTTCTAATTTGCAGTAAGATTAAGACTTTCGTCTAAACCCAAAGGAGAGATTTCTCACACACACACTCTCATACACACACACACACACACACACACACACACACCTGCTCTTAGCGACAATGGCGGAGAGAACTAAATGGTCGAAAGTGTGGTTATACTTCACTAGAGTGGATGCTGACAATGCTCGTTGCCATAAGTGCTGCGAGTCCTTTGCATGTAAAGGCGGAAACATAAGCAATTTGTGAAACATTTAGCAAAGAGCATCACGTACAGGCGGAGAAATGCAGCCTACCTGTATGCCCCACCCGTGTTGCTCTATACCACTGTTACTTTCTTTTGCAGTAACTAATTGTTGATTTCTTTTGTTTTACATTTCCATCAACACAACATTATAGTCTATAATAGTGATTTGTTCAAAACATTGCTATTTCTTTTGTTGTAAATAATTGATTATTTTATTTATTTTACCTTTCAATTATCACATTATTGTCTTTATAACAGCGATTTGTTCAAAACAATGCTGTTGCAGCTGCTACTCACTCAGGCATGTTAATTAGTACATATGAGAAAAATAAAGCAATAATGAATTATGTTCTTAATTTGTTTCTTTTTTCGAACATGTTCTTTGTCTATCCCTAACCCTTAAAAAATAACGAAAAGAACCAATTAGAGTACCATTAAAGTACTGGATCAGTAAGCAGTATTGGTAAGAGTAGTAGTACTCTTGAAATCTTAATGATACCCATCCCTACGAATACCATGATACTGATATTATGACAGTATTGTAGGGATGGCTGTTGGCTGTTGGTGCTTTCATAAAATACTTACACATGAGATTTGTGATGAACAGTCATTAGTCATCTGGATATGATGATCAAACAGGTAGAGGCAAATAATAGACCAGCTAGAACAGTCTAAGTCCAGGACATTGCCCCCCTTTACTGCCTTTAAAACCAGGAACACTTACACCATATAACAATGTTACGATATCCAAACTAGACAATATCTAGTTTCATATCACAATATATCGCTCAGCCATAAAAGTAACACCTATGTATACAGGTTAGCAGAACACGTAGTTACACACATGCACACAGAGGCTGACCTTGGATCCCTCCACAATCAATGGGTCAGCAGTGATGTTATCCCTCTCCATCACTTCCCTGCCCTTCCTGTCTTCCTCCTCTGACCACAGGCTTTATCTGTTTCCTGCCTGTTCCCCACTCCCATCACTCGATATCCTTCCCCCTCAGGCAGACGAGGCACCGGTCCAGTCTGTTGCCCAGGAGAGACGCATGCTAACGGCTTTCATCCTCTCTGATCCTCTCTAGATTTGACCTCAGAAAGAGAGCGAGAGACAAAGAGACAGAAGGGGAGAGAGCGCTGCAATGAAGGGAGAGACACTCGAGGATCATTTAGAGGGAAAGAAAGAGAAACATCACCTTGTCCTCTCTTACTCTATGTCCACTGGACCTTGAATAATCTTAGAAAGGCAGCGCAGGAGAGAGTAAAGGACAGGTGGGGCTGGTGAGGTGAAGATGCTATTCTGGACTCAGAACAAGCTGTGCTAAAAATATATGGGTTTTTTTTTCACAAACTGCAGGACACCTCTGAGCAAATCGGCGTTTGAATAAATCCATCAGTCAACAAAATGAAAAAGAAAAACAAACAAATGAGAAACAATCTCCAGGACCGTGAGATTGAAAAAGATGTATCTGAGCGCGATAGACTGTTTTGTTTACCGTCTCCCATATCCAGCTGTCTCCTGATCGTATCTCTGCTCCCTGCCCTCCAGAACTCGCGCTACCAGACCTACCAGCGGATGTGGAACTTCATGCACTCGAAGCAGCCCAGCGTGTTCGTAAAGAGCACGGAGGAGGGCATCGCCCGCGTCCTCAACTCCAACTATGCCTACCTGCTGGAGAGCACCATGAACGAGTACTACCGCCAGAGGAACTGCAACCTGACTCAGATAGGAGGACTGCTGGACACCAAGGGCTACGGCATCGGCATGCCGCTGGGTGAGTGCAGGAGGGGGTGAAGGGGAATAAGGGAGGAAAGGAGGGATTGAGGGTGGGATAGAAAGGACGACTTACTTGACGGTCGTCTCACACAAGAAAGAGGCCTGCTGAATCCAGAGAAAAGTGGAGAAGGAGAGGTGAAAGGAAGGAGAGAGGAGAGGCAGCGTGAGGGTTTTGGTGGAATATGTGATTCGCTCTGAAGTTAAGGAAGGGAAATGAGGAGCAGGGGTATTAGTTAGAGGATATATAAACTTCCCTCTGGGGAGTTAGAAGAGCTAGACCTCAGCAAAGGCACGCCACCGGCTGCTGCTGTCACAGAGGAAAACGGCGCAGGAAGGGAGAGACAAAAATACTGTTAGACCTTAATGGTTATGCTGTTTTCATGCTGCGGGGAGAGACGTGAGGAGGAGTGAAAGGGAATTGGAAAAGCTATATCTGTTGAATGGGGAACTGTTTCTGTATGACTCCCTGGCTGCTCTGAGAATATAAACACAAGATTACCTACACTTTGATCTGAGGTTGACTCAAACTGCAGGCAGAAAAAACATAAAATAAAACAAGATTGATTTTTAACTTCTTTGATGTTTAAAGGATAAATAAACCCACTCTTTAGCAGGTAATTTTCAAACTTGCTTACCATTTTGTGACCTACGGTAAACTACAAAAAATGCTCAAGGCATTTGGTTTTATATTTAGTCTCATTATTTATATATATATATATATTTATTTATTTGTTAAAAAGTAACTGAACAGTTCTTCAAAGGAGGAAGATAATTTACCAGTACAAATCAACTTTTTTGAAGAATTTAAAAATTAACCTGATCTAATTCTTAAAGCTGTACTGATAACAGGTGGATTTTTTCACTGAGTAAAGCTGAGTACAAGATAGAAGACCTTGTTAAAGGAACAGTTCACCCAAAATGCAAAAAAGATATTTTCCCACTTACCCTTTGTGCAATCCATCCATCCGTGTAGTTTCTGTCTTATTTGGTGAGGTTTCCAATCTGCCACGATCTTCCCTCTCTTCCTGCTGAAATTATCAAAAATTTACATGTGAAAAACTTAACAGCAACAGCTCTTTCCAAAAAAAAATTATGTAGATATCCGACGTAATCTACAGCCCTTGTGAGTGAAAGTTTCAATGGGAACACTGCCAAAGAACACTGGCAAACTGCAGCAATCTGGACCAATGGTTTACAGTTAGTACTTATAAAAGAGTATCCTTCCAGCCCTATTTAACTGGGGTGCTGGGAGACAGGGAAAATTATGGCAGACTGGAAACCTTGGACAGATTGCACCAGGGTTAAGGAGGAAAAGTATCTTTTTTGTATTTTGGGTGAACGGTTCATTTAAAGACATTGCAGTGCACTGCACTGAGCTTTTTCCCTGTCTTCCCTGTAGGGTCAGTGTACCGTGATGAGTTTGACCTGGCCATCCTGAAACTGCAGGAGGACAACCGTCTGGAGATCCTCAAGAGGAAATGGTGGGACGGTGGCAAGTGTCCAAAGGAGGAGGACCATCGCGCCAAAGGTTTGTCCCCAGTTATCAAGCTGTTATCTGCTTGCCCTTCAGCTCTACTTCAGTTTTTCTGATTATGTGCTTAGAGCCTTGAACACGTTTGCCCCTTTTCCACCAAAAAGTTCTCGGGTCTCATTCTTGGAAAAGGGTTGAGAGAGTAAAGTGTGTACCTTGGCAAGTAACATCTTGTGTGAAAAGAGTGAATAAGGAGATCTATAGTCATTCTGTGTGCGACTGACCAAGCAAAACACTAAACATGGAAGATGGTGAAAACTGTCGTCGTGTTCATGATTGTTTACTACTGTGGCTCTGTGATGTTGCATTTGTTTTTGGAGAAGAGACAGAGGTCAAAAATTAGATAGAAAACCTGTGCTGAAAAAGCGCTGAGAAAACCAAGAGCTGAAAAGAGGAAACTGCTTTTACATAGAGTAATGGAGATCAACTGTGACATGGCGTGCGGTCGTAAACGAAAACAAATGGTATGTTTTTGCCCTGCTGCCTGGCAGGGTCTAAGGATGGCTGTATTGACCCATCTGTCCGTTCAGCACTTAACTCCATGGCAACATATCTTGGAATCTGTTGGGCGCATTGCCAAGACATTTAAACACATTCATGCCAAGACAATATTTCCCAAGACGATGAACCCTGTCAATTTTGGTGACCTCATGATTTTTCCTAGAAACCACCAAAAAAGCACCACCCTGAGGCCAAACATTTGACTGTATATAACATTTCTTTAAATGTAATGGACATATTGCCATGTAATTTGCTGAGCGTACTCATGCCTCCGAGGTAATGAACCTTATCGATCACTTATGTTATAGTACCACCCTTAGCCCAAACTGTCAAATTTAACATCTCAGGATCTATTTGCCAGATTGCCATGAAATTTGGAAAGCTACCCCCTGGATGAACCCTGTCAATTTTGGCAACCTAACGACTTTTCCTCTAGCGCTACTGCAAGGACAAAATTTTCAAACCGTATTCTCCCACATTTTGCGTTCCCCAAACATGTGGTGCATGACCCACACTTATTCTCTCCATCACGAGTTGAACGATCTGATGTTTTAAAAATGTATGTTTGTGGTCACTCATTACAGGTGTGAAAAACAGTGGGGGTGATGCTTTCACTTTACTTGCGTCATACATTTAACTAATCATGGGTGTTCAGCGCTAAAACTCCATCCCAACAGTCCCCAGTAAAGAGTAGTACCTTAGTTGCAGGGACCTTTTGGGGGTCCAGGAACTCCCTGGGGAAAAAGAGGGACAGGTTCCCTTGGTGCCAACAGGGTTAAGGGTTCATGGTTCTTCAGAGGGGTTCCTGTGTTTGAGGGACAGTTCCTGCGGTGGAAAAGGGGTATATATCATATTTCCGGGTCATGTCCCGTCATCCCTCATGTGCTCTCTTCCCTCCCTCCAGGTCTGGGTATGGAAAACATCGGTGGTATCTTTGTGGTGCTGGTGTGCGGCCTGCTGGTGGCTATCTTCATGGCAGTGCTGGAGTTTGTGTGGATGTTGAGGCAGACGCCAGGAACTGAGGTGAGAGAGGGCTATCTAACCTGCATCTGCTTTGTCTCCCTCTCCCCTCCCTGGCACCCTCCCCCACGCGGAGCCACTAGGCTATCCCACAATGCTCGGCTTTGACAGAAAGTGTTGTAGGCTTCCTCTTCCTGTGGGTTTCGCGCGGTGCCGGCCCTCCTCTCTCCAGCCTATGAGACGTAATCAGCACAAAACCAAAGATATACCTCACTTATACCTCATTTAGAGTGAATACATGCATTTATGGATTACTTTCTATTTCCCATAGTAGAGAATTCTTACATATATATGCAGTATAAAGCATTTAATGAATATAGTTAAATCTCAATAGTGATAGAGTACAGTAATGCGTACAGGGTGCCAGTGAAGAGGGCTTACTCTTAAAAAGTAACTGTGTGAATGTTAACCTTTACCAAGCGTTCCAAGTCTATATTTTCACTTTAAATATGCCTTACACTTGTTTCTGATGTGATTCCTTTAAAAGATACTTGACAGTTGTCTTTTCAAATGGACTCAGCACTGTGATTTTTATTCAATAAACTTTCAGCATGTGAAAGTCAAAAACCACGTCATGTGATTTCTTCTTTCAACGGTCCTAGACTTACCTTTCACTGTGTATGTGTGTGTGGGCGTGTGTGTGTCTGTGTGTGTACACATGTGCGCGTCTGTTTGCTTGTTACTGTGTTTATGTGCAGCATGTGTGGACTGATACCTAATTACCTACTCCTGTTTTGCACTTGGCTGCAGCATCATGTCTGAGCTGTCATTATAATTGTTTCACAGCTTACCCGTATTGTAGATAAAAAGTAGAGATCTTATTGATCAGGCAAGGAGATGTGTGGATAAAACCTGTATGTTACTTGTCTATATGTGTCTGTATACAACTAAGTAAGTCTAAAAATACCACTTGTATTCTTGTTGTCTTCTCTACTTCCATTTCTTTGAGCTATATCAACTCTCTGTTGCTTCCCACTGTGCATTGATTATCAAGGTAACCATGAATTTTATATGTTATGTGCCTGTAATGTCTACTGTACCAGTCTGTCCCGATCAAGTCAGTCAGTCAGTGAGTTGTCTGGCCTCTCTCCCTCCTTCTCTCTCTCCTCTCCTCTTATCCCCCTCTCCCCTATCTTTTTCTCCCTGTGTGTGTGCTTGCAGCAGTCAATGTGTGAGGAGATGCTGCGGGAGCTCCAGGGGATCGTCCTGTGTC
>OMKZ01015114.1:10411-24618 GCA_900302535.1 Neoniphon sammara | reverse complement strand
AGTGGTTTGTTTTTGCAGCAGGCTTTTAAGGATATGTAAATGATCTGGAGGGAGAAGGAGCGAGAAAGTGAGGGAGGGCGAGGGAGGGAAGATGGATAGGGAAACTCCATTATCGGCGCTGTCACGAATGTGAATGCCCGCAAAAATAAAAAATAAACAAATGCGTTTTAAAAATAGCTGACAACAGATAACAAAAACCAGACTGGGTGAATCATTACTCAAACAGCTCTTACGCTGCACTCCCGCTGTTACATAAGCTCCACAAAATGGTATGCAAAAGTTTAACAGTGTCCTGAGAGCCATAAAGATCATTTGTACCATATAAAACACCCTTTTGACAGCAAATATCGCCACTCTCATGGCCAGCTCCTGATGTTCTGTGGGTCAAGGAAATTCTTTGGCCAGTCTATAATGCCTCAGAGTCAGTCGTGGCCCTGCTGTTCATGAATGCCACACTGCCGAATCTATCTTTAAGTAATGGCAGCCGCAGTCGATGATGGAGAGTCTCAGCAGAGATGAGAGAGAGAGAGAGAGAAAGAGAGGGGGGTGGGGTGGAGGGAGTGGGACTAGACAAGCAATGACCTCCTCCTTGTCAGAGAGGCAGCCTCCTCTGAGTGGCATACTGAGCAGCATCTGCATGCCACCAGTTAGACTCATGTCAGCATCCCTGCTTTAACCCCACCTTCATGAAGCGCAAAGACAGAAGTGCCTTGCCTACCAGACAGATCACTAAAAGGCACGAGGAAAGCTAAATACAGAAACATCCGCAGCCTTGCGTGCGTATGCCGTGCCCGTGTGATACTGCAGACATGGGCATGGAGAGATGTTGTAAAGCGGTTTTCACAGAGAGCCACGCGCTCATAAATGTGTCAGGCAACGTCTGAGAAAGCGCTCTTGTCACTTCTTAACTGCAATCGTTCTCTCTCAGTCAGGAGCAAAGGATGGTTTTGAGTAGGTGTGCGGCAGTGGTGTGGTAGAGCCATTACACATTTCACTGCCGTCAGTCAATCCACCTGCTAGACGGGGCCTAGTTCTTGATGGATCAGTTGAGGGTCACAGTGCCCAAAGAGCTTAAGGAGAGGATAGTGACAAGTGATCAAGTGGTGTGAATATAGAGAGGAAGGCCTGAAGTTAGTGACAAAGCTCTTCAGTGAGGGGGTATTGTTGTTTTTATCCAAATAAACTCTTAATTGCGAGTCAGAGAGGTACAGCTTGTTCACCACATGGTTCCTTGTAGTTCATTAGTCATGTGGTGGCCTTTCATTAGGGTGGCTAAGGCTGATGAGGTCCACATTTGCCTTTCTTGGCTGTGAGTATGGGAGTAACTGCAAGGACTCAGTGTTGTTAAAAGTGGATTCTCAGAGGAATCCAAGTGCCTTTGTTTCCACATTTCAACCACAGGTACTATAAAACAATACTAAGCACATTGAAATGGAGCAGTGGAGGTTGGTCTGTGTAGGAGGTTTACCTGGGGGTTGCTGGGGGGTCCGATCGATGCTGCAGGTGGAGGGGAGGCAGAACTGGATCCCTGAAAACAGGTGAGTGGGGTGGACATTCAGACGAGTGGGCATATCTGCCCAAACATACATGCTACTTACAGTGCACAGTGACATACCTATGTTGGATCCTGGGAATGTTTGCAAAAGTATGGTGTACAGCCAAAATTAGCTATTTTTGTCTTTGTGTTCAAGGTGTAACCTTTTCACTTTACCAGAGCTTTCTCTCCAAGTGGGAAAAAAGAATCAAATTGAAACCACCAGTTTGCTTAAAGAGTTCTAACGATGCGAGCAAGCAATTTCTGGTTGGTTGAAGTGCCAATCTGGACACTTTTTCTCCCAAATGTGTAGAAAGTGCCTGGTGAAATGAAAGAAAATGTCATGATAACCTTGAAAGCAGGTTATAACTACAAAACTGCTGCCGTAGAAGTTCTTTTCCCTTTGAGATATGCTTAGATTCATAGATATGTCTTATACAAGATGATAATTGAGATTGTGATTTTATTCTTGTTTGATTTAACCCAGTAATTGGAGAACGGCTTTATAGAGGTTATAACCTTATTTGACTTGCCTTAAACTATATCAAGTTCACAAATAATGAAACTGATGTACAGAGAAAGCAGTCCAAGTAATCAAGCAAGTTAGTGTAGAGCACTTCCCTCACAAGCCACCAAACCACTAAGGTTATTGGCTTATTTACAGAACCCTGTAGGAAAACCATTTCAAAGCTGCAGTAATGACAAACATGAGAAGCTAGTATGTCATCTAGCAAATGGAGAAGGATGAATGGAGTGCATCACATTCACAAGTGAGGAGTGGCAGTAGCATGTATAGGCATTGGCAAGCATGGCTGATCTTGCTTGGGGTCCTTCTTGATAACCCCGTGTGCCATGGTGAAGAAAGCTATGTCTCAAAATTTAAAAATAAAGCTGCATGAGAATTAGAAGCTTTTGCAGGAGTATTTTGTACCCTGCAAAATCTCTGAAAACCAAGAAGTTCACATTCACTCATCAGCATCGTCACCTCTTAGTAGCTCTTTACTTGTTGCCATTCAAATGCAAAATGAAAAAGCACAAGTACAAAGAAAAAAAATGGAATCACATTTCTCTTGTATGGCAATATCTTCCACTGCAAGACTGAATCCTGATGCAGTTTATCTTTTATCTTTAGAATTAGTTGACAAAGCATGATGTCATTGCAGTATGGGCTAAACTATGTGCTCTTTTTGGATGACTGTTCTTTTGAAAAGTTTACTGTGGTAAGGACCCAGAGAAGAAAAAAAGTATTTATGCTGGTGAAATGAGTAAAACGAATATGACAGTACAGCCTAATTGACTTACTACCCCTTTGAAAACGCTTCAGATTTGGCCAATTTAGCAAACTTTCATAAAGTGCTCTGCACATTTTCATTTTCACAACACAGGAAAATCCTTTTCTGGCAACTCACAGATGTTCTTTTGAAAGGTTCTTTTTGTTCCAGTGCACTTTATTAGAGCACAGAGTTCAGTGGGTGATTTCATATAAAGCCCATTAATTGGACAGATAGCACAGATATTTCTTGTGATTTGCCTGGCTTTTTAACTGTTCATTGCTGGTAGCAGAATTGTCATTCTGTGTCTTGGGCCATGTATAGGCTCTTTTCCTGACATTGACCATTAAAATGAAAATATGAATGGAACCAAATACTTGTAGTGAGGCATTGTAAATATGAAATGAACAAAATACTGAGGCATCAGTCATAAACATGCATCATTACACCATAATTTTCACCATTCAGTGTCACACATAATCTTACAAAATAGTCTCTCATTGATCTACAGATTTGTTTCAGGAAACAACACGTTTCAACATGTCATTACGCTTAAGTCCCAGTAGTATTACATTCTCAGTCTTTGATTCCTGAGCATGAAGATGATATTTTACAGCAAAAATACAATATCACCTTTCCACAAGGCCCGTTATTACTGTAGATAGTTTCAGATAAATTTAATAGTGATGGATTGTGTATTTTTTTGTCATTAACATAATTTCAGGTATCCTAATAACAGTTGTCCAGCAAAAGTGTGTGTATGTGTATGTTTGTGTTTGTGCATAGGTGGGTGCTGAATATATGGTAGCAATATGTATATGTAGGTGACCTCAGTTTGTGTGTGCATGTAAGCTACATACCATAGTTGTACTGGTTGTTAAGTATATGTGAGCATGAATGTGTGTGATACAAGTTATTTTCCTAATGGATTATCAGTTAATTGTGGTACAGTATTTCAGCACTGTTTTAGATTGTGCAAACAACATCATTTTACAGTATCATTCCCTGTTTCTCTATAACTGCAACATCCATCCAACAGCTCACATGGTAAACAGCATGTCCTTGGGATATATAGTTATATGATAACTGTCAAGATTTACTTCACTCCACTCTAGAGTGACATTAAACAGAGAGCTCAAAACAACTCAAGGAAAGGACGATTTCCACAGTCACTGCAAAGATTGTCAAGACCTCAAAAACACTAGGCCATCTTCTCAGTAGTCTGTCACAGAGCTCCCAACAGAGTCTCTGAAAAAACAGGTGTGTTAAATGTCAACCAACGCCTAATCCACTGATGGACAAGAACATTCATTATAAGTGTATCCAATGTTTGCAACAGGAAAACTGTACTTGAAATGAACTACCGTTGGTATTATCTTGGAAGATACTTCACATCAGTGTTGAAAACTGCATCAGGGAGTTCATACTGCGCGCAGTAAAATTTTTTGAAGCATGATTGTACAGCAAAATTGACACCACTGACTGTTCATTATGTTCTTGAAGTGTGGTATAATCCATGAAATATGGCACTTGCTGCTACTGATGCAGTCTCTTTTTTCCCTAGAATGAGATTACTGCAGGTTTGTGTATTGTGAAATCTTTGTCCTAAATGCCGATGACCACAGGACATTTAGATCTGCAGATTGCTCTTCTGTGCACTGGTAGCTACAAAACATGAACTATAAAGATAACTTGAGCTACATTTTGTCTGCTGAGAATGAGGTATGAGTTCACAGAGTAAGAGACACGTATGTAATTTCAGCACTGTTGTACTCATATCTTCCACTCCATAGTTCCACACTGGCACTCCTACGCAATGATTGTGGTTCCTGGCCTCTCTTCTGCCACCTGCACCACAGAAAACCCTGCTCACAGTGGGGCTTATCTGGACTACCAGGGAGTTCCTCTTCTGCCAATCCACCATAGTCCTGGGATACACCCATACACCCAAGTGGTTCTTCTATTGTATCCTCTGGCTCCATGGGCGTCGGATCCAGTGATGGTACGTCTATATCTTCAGGATCAGCTGGCGATGGATCTAAATCTAGTGGATGTGGATCTGAGAGGGTCAGTGGAACTGGATCTGTTTGTCCAAAGTCTTTGTCCTGTGAAACCTCTGGGTCAGGAGATACTGAGCTAGGAGGGGATATTGTGACAATGACCTGCGGTTGTGGATCTTCATATAACTCAGTGGCTATATCCTCAGGCATGTGAGCTAAGCGATACTCCATAGCTGGATCCAAACAGACCAGTTCTGTCACTTGTGATGGATCGGCTGGACACACACTGGTGGGATCCACAATGGGCAGGGGTGAACCTGGACAATCTGACTGATACAGGGGTGGATCTAAATCCACTGTATTAGATGGAGAGTCAAGACTCAGGTCCAATGGCTCTGGTTCAGGGTCCATGAAGACTGAATCAAGATCATCTTGGTCAAGGGAAGTCAGCATGACTAAGTCAAAGTGGACCAAATCAGCATGATATATAGGGGTTGTATCAAGTGGCTCTGGAAGGGGTGGCCACTCAGACTCCTGGAGCTCTGATTCAGCAGAGTCAGCAGTGTTTGGAGGACCACTTACTGAGTCAGAAGCAAGGGTTGACTCCAAAGTCACCGGCTCTGGAAGGGGGTCAGAAGGATCATGTGGAAGGATGTTTATGGGATCTACATTTGTGTCAGAGATGGTTGGACTTGTAGGAGAGTCAATGTCATGGTACTCTGACACCACAATAGATGGACATTGGTTGTCTGTCTCAAAATTAGATAGTTGAACAGCAGCAAGATCATGTGTAGATGTATCATGTGGACAGACTGTGACTGTATCTTGATTAATGGGGTTAGATGAAGACATTATAGGTGTGTCGGGCGTTTTTTCATCTGATTCTGTTGGGTCTACAGGTTGTGGATCATCTAATGGTGAGCATACAGTGACTGGCTCTTGAGAAACTGGATCTGACTTGTCCACAGTGACAGGTTCTGGAGACTCTGGATCAGATGTCATGTCATAATCATGATCCTCTGGTGGAGACACAGTAACTACAGGAACTGGATATGGTAGGTGTATCTTATCTCTGTCAAGTGGTTCTGAGTCTGGAGGTTCCACATCATCTAGGTCAGGTGGTTCAGAATCTGAATGGTACGCAGTAGATTGATCAACAGAGATTAGTTCTGGGGTGATTAGGGTAACTTGTTCAACTGCCACTGAATCTTGAGGACTTTCAGTGGCTGTTTCAGCTGAAGGTGGTGCTGTGAAATGAGTGGCGACTGGCTCAGAAGTGACCACATCTGATGAAAAACCCCTGTCAATGTCTAGTAGTTCTGGCAAGGGGACAGTAGGCAAGTCTAAAGGTGTTTCCTCTGATTGGCTTGGTTTAGCAGAGCTTGGAAGTAATGGATCTAATGAAAGTGGTATGGCACTTTCAACATACATTGATTGAGGGCAGGCAAGAATGCTTGGGTCCATAGAGAGCTGTTTTGGCAAATGTCTGCGCCCCCCTGCATTCTTCTTCTGTTCCTCCTCTTCTGGACAATTGACAGCTGCATCAGCAGTGCTTTGCCGGACCAGGACCTTGCTCCTGGCCTGGGTCCCCACAGACACTTTAGATACCTGGGGTTTCTTCTCTCTAGCCCCTCCAGTGCCTCTATCTATGCCAGAGGCTCCAAGTCCTCCTCCCCCTACCCCTCCACCTAAACCTACCCCAGTTCCAGCTGCCATGTTGCCACCTTGGGGAGACCATGTGTTGTAATGCTGTGTGAAAGTGTTGAAATTACTGTTGAAAGCACGCAGCTCTGTACAGAGGTCCCTCCTCAGTTCAGCTAGCTCTCGACGCATGGCAGAGACCTCTTCCTTCCACTGCATGCTGATAGCTGCAGCCAAAGTTGCAGATTCTTTGATACTAGCCTGGATGGCTTTTGGTGAGGGTCGCTCTGGGGCATGAACACTAGACCTAGGGGACCTGAAGAGGCTTGGAGAAACAGGCGGTCCAGACAGAGGTTTGGCTGTAGCCCCCATGCTATCTTGTTGGTAAAGTCTGTCTCTTCTGATGGGGCAGCCTAAATCATCATGAGCCAAAGGGATTGTGTCTGCCAAATCCTCGCGTACACTGGCCCGGTCAGGTAAACAAGAGTCTTCCTGCACATAATTTCTGTCTGGAAGACAAATGTAAATATGTATCTGTAATATGGCCACAGGTGTGAGCAACTGGAGAAAATGTGCTTTTCATAGCCACAAAGCAGTAACATCAAGTCATGCACTGAATACCATGAGTCAAAATAAGATAATAAAAAAAATCTACAATCATTAAAAACTAATCTTATGGTTATTGCCCCATTTTGCTCACCTTTATAAATGTATTTCCCCCAACTGCAAGAACAATGAAGAATTTTTAAACTCCATTACACAGTGTTTGTTGGAAACCAACACAACACTGAGAAAGCATTCCCATTTTGACTCATTTGTGATAATGGTTTACACTGCCTTCTCAATCTTAATTTGTAGCATGCAATCTTAGCATCTTTTCAATGCACAAAGCTGAAATTCCCAGCTCCTGAGACACATCACAGATAATGGACAATACTTCAAGTAATGATGTATAAGAACAACCTTTGTATGCATGCTTTTCTGCTTTAAGTTGGAAGTAAACAAATGTGTACTTTGTGCAATGAAAAGAGGCAAAGATGAGCAAAGCTTCCAAACCTTTCCCCATCAATCAGGAAGTATAGTATGAACCCTATTGAAAATGTGAGGTCCAGTTTGACCCATCGATTCCAAGTATCAATTGCCCCATGTCCAAAATGGTGGTAAAATCCATCATATATGTAAAAAACTTTGAGTTTACTGAGAAAGCAGTGTAAGCAAGTAACAGTTTATAAGTATGAATTGTCCATCATAAGCACATCTCCAGATGGCCACACCTCTAACCCTCCCTATCACAGTCCAACCGATGTTGTTACTTCTTGAATCTACCGAGGGAAGAGGTGGAATCCATTCTGACTTCCTTTCCAGACACCTTTTCTTCTTTTCTTCCAACATTCTTCATCTGTACATAGACGTATCGTTTCCTCTGTGAATCCAGCAATCATTATGGGGATTGTTGAAATCACCAACAAATTATAACCAAAGCGCATCACCAGAAATATATGCATGTGCCAGCTGAGTAGGTTTCGATTTATTGTATGAAGTTTGTATATGTGAAATATGAGACTAAAACGTGTGACCATTTGTTCAATTAATGGTGCGCTCAGAGACAGCTTTGATCTACAGTAATCAATAACTACAGTATGTCTAGACACAACAGTACGAATTTCTTTAAAATGACCTCAATGTTTATAAACATGAGCTCAAGACCTTTGCAATGAGACAAAATAATTGTTTTGAAGTGAGGTGAACAATCTGTGGAAAGGAGGAAAAACTCCATGGAGTATGCTGTGGTATTTAAGTCTTTGCATTGCTGTGTGAATTGAGCTTGCAAGGAAAGAGTTCATATTTGTTCATTTCACTATTTCTCTGCCAAATTTTCAGTCAAGCTGTGAGCACAATCACAAGTGCCACCATGTGGCATCATGGAACAAAGCATATATCCAAAATGTAGAGGGAAAAGCACTCATTTCCTTATTCTGATCTGATTCTTATTCCAATGTCCGTTCATGTTTTTCAATAGGGTTCATAGCTTTACTCTCTGATGCATCCAATGGATGAGCAGATGAAGCACTGTATCCAAAATACAGTATGATGAATTGGCACAACTCACAAGCTGTAGCTACATTAATCATATGTCCATCAGAAACAATGGAAACATACAAAAGTGATTCATGCAAAGATATGGAGCTTTTTGACACTATGTCAAGCTTGCACTCACTGTTCCATATTTTATCCATTATCACACATATCATTGCCAAATGTACGTCTTTGGTGTCAAAAGGTCAGGACTTAAGCAAACAGAAATATCAATATGCAGTAAAATATATTGTACTATACAAATGACGTCCAAAGATATGTTCAGTCCCCTACCTGTGGTAGACCTGATGGTGGAGGTGACAGTGGAAGAGGCCATGGGGGGGATGCAGTCATCGTCCTGGGAGTAGCCAGCCTGGATGGCCCGCAGGTAGCTGTGGCTCCTGGTTCTGAAACAGCCGGGCAGGTCCAAGGCCTCCATGGCCTGTGATTCCACCTCGCTGAACACCGACTCGCACACCGACTCAAACTGGCCATTTATCTCTGTCTCACTCACCTGTGAGAAACAAAAGCCATAGACATCTTTTCCCCTTTCTTTAGTAAGTGAGGTTATTTCTTTGTTTAATAGGACAAAGTAATTGGTTGGTTGTAAGGCCTTACTATACTGCTCTCCCCATTTTCTTTTAGAATAAAAACATGCTTGCTTCTTGAATCAAAGGGAGGGCACATTACAATTATGTTACAGGTCTGCAGAGAAGTCAATGAAAGATGTGTTTTTAAAATGCCATGGGAAAAGTCTGGATTTGTGTAAGTATTGCCTGGAAATTGATTTGTAATATTTCCAGCGAATGACCTTTGAGCTGATTCCATTTGCTGCAGTAGCCCTTGCACTGTCTTAACAAAATCATTCAACAAGATGTGAATTACGAAGAAATCAAGGTCATATTGTGCAGTCATACAATATGAATGAGAGAGTAGCATGAGAGAATGTTTCTTGATCTTGACAAGAACTATTACTGTTCCATGATAGTTATTAAATTCCACAGATGTGTATCTTGTGATTTCTGAGACACTGACTCAGTAAAAATGGTCGCTCTACTGAGTAGAAATCGCTTGATGGTTATCACCCCTCTCCCATTTAGCAATATCGAGAATCGAAGATAACAATCTCATTCTATTGGTAGATGTATTATCTCGTAATGGCCTCAGAAAGGTGCCGTTAAGGCAGAGACAGAGTGGGAATTAGTGGGGCTTTGGTTGCACTTTTAAGACTCTAGACAAATCAATACATATCTCTTTTAAGAGGGAGATTAAAATCTCCCAATAACCCCAGCTAGGTTCTTTCCGTTTATTTACATAAGCGTGCAATGGACTATCATATATAAAACATTTTCACTGTTAGCATGCACAGCCACAGTATATATAACTTCATTATCAGTCACCCTGTCAGTATTAGGCCCCTCTGTCCTGAGGGGTCATAACCAGTGTTGATGCTTTTGTCGTTATGCCAAACAATGCACAACTCTAATAAGCAATATTGCACTGCATGTTATGTGTGCTTTCTTTAGTATATCTAATTAAAAAAAAACAACTTTATAAATAATGTTATTTGAATGTTTAGAATATGATGTTAATGTTATTTTTTATTTATAATTGCAAAAATAAACTTTGAAATTTGTAACAATTCCTTTATTTGGAATTTGCATATCTGTATACTATGATTACAAGTGAGTGAAATGATTACATACAGGTGTGAAGTCAGTATTTGTGTAGTTGACTATTGACAACTCATATGGAGCCATCAGAGCTCATTTAGGTAGAAATGTTCTACCAAAGCAAAATATTACTTTCAATCAAAGTATGATTCTAATACAGGCAAGTCTTCTCTTGGGTTCTTTCATTTGTCCCAGGGACAAATGAAAGAATCGGAAAAATTATGGGAAAAAATTGTTGTTGATTCAGTATTGAATTGCACAGCTTTCTGCAGTATGCATGGAGACATAATAGTGGTGAGAGCGAAATCTATGATTAGCATAGTTGTTCTCCATTCAATTTGTAATTGGGATTATTTGCAGTGAGTTAAATCATAGTAAAGATAAACCAGCTTCACCAGCTTTAAACCGCTGAGGATCTCCTCGAAACCCTCTAAGGACCCCTGGGGGTCCCTGTACCCCCAGTTTTTACAACTAGTGCTATACAATCCAAGCTAACATCCAAAAATAGCTGTGAATTGGAAAGTTTCAGACTCACCTGGCTCACTTGGCTAACACAGCTAGCCTGACTGAGGGTGCTGACGGCTCGCATATAGCTCTGGTTCCTGGAGCGAAACTTGGGCGAGTTGTAGTTGGCAGAGGGATCCAGAGCAATGCTAGGGTGCATGTCCCTGGTGGCTTGCAAGTGGTAGCTCTGACTGAACAGAGAGAGACAAACAGAAAGCGGCAGGGAGTGAGTTGATAGCTTAAACAAGTCAATTAAATATAATTTAACTAATAAACAAGCAATTTGACTAGTGGCCACAGGTGTAGCAGGATGATAACAACAGTTAAGTGCTATTAAGGGCAGGGGGCTTCCTCTGGGCAAGCTAAACTTCAGAGAAGGAATGATCATGGCACTGCCTCTCCCAGTGGGGGAGTGTTTTTTTTCTGTGTTCAACTGTGTCCTCAAAATGGCAATTCAATTTCTATTGTGCTGAAACATCCAATCAATGTTTGGAATTGAGGGGAATGCAAATCAGGAGCTAGTTAGTGAGCTGGCACTTCAGAGTGAGCACCCCGGTGTCAGCCAGGTCAATTAAATGTGCTACCCCAGAAGGGCAAGAGAGCTGCTCAGAAAACCCTGCCTGCTAAGAAATCTGCTAAAGAGAAGAGAAATAGGAAGAGGTAGAGCGCAGAGAGGTGCTATAAGTAAACAAAATGATACTGGGCAGAGCGCATTAGGAATACCAAAGCGAGGTTCTCTTTACCAGTTCTATTTCTAACGTCAGACAAGGATGAGTAAGCAGTTTCACAGTTTTTTCCCCCTTTTTATAGAGATAAACGCTGGTGTTTGGCAGCATAGAAAATGCCAGTGTGATTAAAACACCTCCAATCCATCTTACCATGTCATAGCAAGGCACTGTGTATTTGCAAAGGAATATACACCTTCTAAACAACCAAAGACATCCTAAGGTACAGGTAAGCAGAGATTACAAACCTGAATGGAGCGGCAGGAGATTTTCTATGTGAGGAGCTAGTTCTCTTGTACATGGAGATAAGCCCTATCTCTGAACTAATCTGGTCCATATCTTAAAACTTCTGCATAACTATACTGCAATAAGCCTCAAAACAGCAAAGTCATTTGATTCTATGCTGGTATAGTGTATAACAGTGAAGCACATCATATATGTATATATGATATATATATATGTATAGTGTTTAATCGTGCTTTAAGCC
This sequence comes from Neoniphon sammara, assembly GCA_900302535.1. Lineage (NCBI taxonomy): Eukaryota > Metazoa > Chordata > Actinopteri > Holocentriformes > Holocentridae > Neoniphon > Neoniphon sammara. The sequence goes on along the minus strand of OMKZ01015114.1, from coordinate 12,707 downwards.
TTGGCAGTGTGAGGAGATCGCCCCAGGTGACCTCTCATTGACTGGTCTTGAGTGTTTGCTCTGTGAGGCGTCCATATTGAGTGTGTCAGCAGGGCAGCGAGCCAGCTGGCTCAGACGTCTGACCACTGCAACATGGCAGCAACAGAGAGGGGAGGGGGAGGGGAGGCACTGAGACTGTATTCACCTTAAGTCTGCAGCAAAATTGGTGATGTAGTTACGCATGTCACTGTTGATTTTATCCAAGCGGTAAGAGCTGTGGGTAGAGAAGAAAAGAGAGTTACTCGGTCCCACAAGTGGGAGTTCAATGGATGTGTGGAGAGCGTCTGACATCACTGATCACAAGTCCAATGGAACTGGCTCTGAATGATATTTGGGGTACACTGAATGTTTGCTTGGGGTTTTTCACCAAAGTGCTGCAAACATTAGGGTGATACAATATGACCGATATGGGCCTGCTGCAATGATGTAAGTGGTAAAATGTTAGAGTTACATTTAGATGGTGAGCAGATTTGCCTGGTCATGGCAATGTCTCATAAATGGCACATATGCAGACAGACAAGCAACACAATAAGAAGTGTGTTATGAGTTCTGACAGATAATACTAATATGAAAAGTGGGAACATGTCATCATTGACAAACCCAAGAATGATAATACAGCGCTACATGATGAAATACTGTGCATAATCCAATAAAAGAACATTTAAGATCATAAACCGCAAATTATTTCCCAGTGGCTAATTAGATGTGGTTAATTGAACAAACTGAGAATGCAAAAAACATACCCCAAACGTCCTTCCTCGAACAATAAACTTTTGTCAAGCTTTTAGCTGACGACATCAGATAAAAGTGCACTGACTGAGGCATAAAATGTGTATTACTTTACCCATCTCTGCCATGTAGAGATGTCTATTATTGTCAGCTTAGCGAGAGGAAACTGTTTTGAGAAAGCACTGGCCCTTTATCAAATCTGCCAGAGCATATTTCCTCTAATGTTTCTGATTGTTACTAATGCAACTTCCATTGTTGGCCAATATTAAGCGACCAGATGATGGGAATCTCACACTACCCCTCTCTGGCTGCCTTTCATGTTGCCAGTGAATGTGCTCTTTCACTTAAACAAAGTCCTGCCTTGACAATAGCTGTTGTGTGCAGAGTTCTGCAGAGAAAGAGGCAAGGAAAGTCATTTGATAGTGCATATCGGGGAAGGACAACGCTGAAGCACAGATAAAGAGCGGGACAGGGGAGCAGAATGAATTTGGGGGGGGAAGAAGGGTTAAGGTATTGAATGCTTTAGCTTGAGGGTCAGGGGAGACAGAGGGAGTGAGGGGGAAAGTGTCTGCCAGTGTAGAAAGAGGGAATCAGTGGATTTGCTTCCCTCCTGACCAACAGAACAGACAGCAAAGCCCTATGGAGGACAGTTACAACGTCTCAGTGGTCATGTCAGCAGGGTGAGGTCCCGTCTCATCTTGATCAGGGTCATGAAACTGTGGAGAGCTGGATGTATGAAACATAGATGCACTTCATACCCTTCACAATCACTGTATTCACGTTCTCTCCTACTCACAAACACACACAACTGCTGAACTTTTCTGTTCAACCTACGCCCTAAATTACAGCTTCATCCATTTTTGAATGACAAATTACAAAGCGGCAAATGGAAATTCAGCACATAACTGAAACTGCAAGTCGCCCTGCCTGAGCGAACAGAAAGTAGTCCTCCTCTATGCATCCCACGTCCCATGCAGCCACAAATCAATGGATTGGAATTCCGCTTTGACCTTGAGATCTGAGCGAGAAGTGTTCATACACAGTGCTCCCTGAATGAGTAATTACTTGTGTCAAATCAAGACTTATCGAATGCTTTGCCAGTGTTAACTTTGATTAATTACAGCTACTCAAGAGGCTAATCATGGATGGGGGGCAAATAAATGTGACTTATTTTAGAAACTGCCCAAAACGTCTGGGATTGATTGGCTTGTGCCGGTTAGACCCCGGGCCTTGCCCTAATGAGACGTTACAGTCATTATAAGAGAACTTAGGTTGCCATTGATGGATGGTAGTTGTTGTTGCTGTTATGTGTGTTTGTGTGTGTGCGTTTGAATGCAACCCGCTCTGACACTTGCTATCAGATGCTACATATCATCCCTGATTGACTCGCTGACACATCTTGCTAATGGCTAATGCTTGAATTCGCCACATGCCATTCTGTTCCCATCATCATTAATTCAGCCTTTAAACATCTTTGGCAGGCCCTACTTTTGCACGAGAAAACCGATTCATATTCAATTTATCATAG
>OMKZ01015114.1:0-10347 GCA_900302535.1 Neoniphon sammara | reverse complement strand
GTGGGATGTGGGGGGTTCGAGGTGTAAATGATTATTAATTAAAACAATCATCAGCATCTAACTCCCGTTGTAGTGCGCAGGGGTGTTCCAGCTGAGCGGGCTGGTGACTGTGATGTATTCTTTACTGGTGAGGAGAAGAAGAAAAGAGATGACCCCGCCAACCACAAGAGACGGAGAGAGCCTGAAAGAGGGAAAGACAGAGGGAGGTGACACAAACTGACAGACTGCTCTCGCTTTAACGTCGTTTGCTTCAGGGAGCCGCTGCTGTCAAATCTGTGTACGGCCCTGCCGAACGCCCCCACAGGACATGGAATCGCCAGGAGCCGGGGGTGGGGGGTGGGGATATCCAACCCACGCCGTGCCTCTGCCTCGAATCCAATCTAATTCCATCCCAACAAGCCCAGTGAACCGTGATACTATGGGAGTGCTCATCTCAGGTGGCACTCGCATCAGTGACGCTGTTTATGCGTAGATACTCAAGACAGTAATAGATCTGGACAATAGCACTATGATGTCAAATATATGAAGTGAAAACAGCCATGTTCCTGATTAGAGGCCTAACAAAGTGATGAGAGCTTCTGCATAATGCCAAAAAAAACATGCTTTCCTGAGAACATATGGTGATGATACACAAGCTGCACTAGGAAGGATTTTCATGTTAAAATACACCTTTTTTGTCAGTCTAACTCACAGTGGGGATGCAATGGAAGGAGCATCCCAACCGAGCCCGGGTAATATGGACAAAATGGACAAAAAAAATTTCTGATTCTGAATCTGAAATCAAAAATCACAATATCTTGATTAATAGCTCAATATGAATTATGACAATACTGTAGAGATGACAATTGGTGTTTTCATAAGATATTTACACACAAAAGGTTTTGGTAAACAATCACTAGTAATGTGGATATGAAAACAGAAATGCTAGAACAGTCTATTAAGCTCAGAATAAGTTCAAAACTGCATCATCTCACTGTAATGCAGCCTTTAAAACCAGGAAGATACTTATGCCATATCACGATATTACAGTATCCAAAATCCCAGACAATATCTAATCTCATATTGCCCATCTCTAATCCCATCCCTACTAACTGAGACCCTGTAGATTTGCCCAAATTGAATTCAGAGCCATACAATTTTTTTTCTGCCTACAGTAAGGAACAAATCACAGCTTCAGAGTGAAATACAAACTGCACCCTGTCCAGGGAAAGCTGGACTCCCCCACATTAGATCTTTTTATTCTCTGGTCTCTTTGGTATCCTTTGCTGTAAAGCATTACAGAATGGTAAACATTAGTGTGCCATGCACAGTTACTTATGACACTGATGATGTAAGTTGAAGTTTTAAATCCATTTTTCAGTTACTTATTGTTGCCATTTAGAGCCACCAACATTCAAAGCTGCTCAATGCAGCTTGAGCATGCCGAGTAAAACTCTGATCACATCTGCTGCAATTAAACCCACTTCTAATACAAAACCAATCTAAAATTGCTGGGGGAAAAAAACAGGGCGTTTCAGAGGATTCACAAGAGCACAAATGGAGTCCTAAAATTGATAGATGTCCATTCACATCTGAAAGAATACCACATGATGGCATTCTTAGACTAGCTTCAGGAAAGAATCAGGGCTCTTCGGCAATGACACCCTTGGGGACCATCCCGCTGTTTCAAATGGATCTAAACAACAAACCCACTCCTCCAGCCTCAATAATACTGCTGTTGCCATCAATGGACTCAGAAGCAGGCCACACAGACTGATCCATAGTGGTCAATATCCTCCTTTCAGCGGAGCCCAGCAGACTCTCAGTCTAACCATGGCGAGAGTCATTATTCAGAGCGGCCTCTGAGCACAATAACTGCAACCGATAGGCCTACCTGCTGTTGCATCCTCATAAATCACTCACCGTTTACAGCCAATCAAAATGAATAGGAAGCTTTGAAATACAAGAAAAGAGGACTCTATCTTACTACGGCATCCGCACATTTTGCATCATATTCTAAACGAGCAATTAAAAAAATGAAATGAGTGCACCCTCTGAAGATGGAGCAGACACTATAATGGTTCTGCCAGATCTCAACCCATATACCTTATTGGATTGGCCCCTTATGCATCCACTGGGATGAATATTTGGCTTATTATCTGGGTATGCATTACTTTGGGGTGATGCCTGTAGGAGCGCTGTGGTGAAGTCTTATGGCTTAAAACAGGATCCCTCCTGCCCTGCTTCCTTCCCCTGTCATCTCTGCCTGCGGAGAGACATCACAAACACGCTGCAAGAGATGCTCGTCATTAATTCTGTTTGTGTGCTTGTGTCTTAAACAGGGTCAGGTCTGCGACGGTGATGTGCGTTAGTGGATTCTGTGGGTGTTACCCTCTGCAGTTTCTGTGTTTCCAGGAAAAAAAAAGCTGCCGTGTGTGAGAGAATCGTAATTTAACAACCTGGGCTGAATCGCAATGAGCAGGGCCGGAGGAGTGGGAGAGGGACAACTAGAGTGAGAGAGAGGAAGAAACAATCATCAAGGGTGTTAGTGGTGAGCTAAGGACTGGCGGCCAAAATCAGCATATCTTATGTGTGCTTTCAATATATTTGACTGGCACTGGCCACATTGTGCACTGAGGTCAGACACAAGGTCATCTAGGTCCAAAATTTGTGTCGAATTATTCAACTTTAAAGGCACACTATGCAAAATTGCATAGGGTTGTTTAGACTTAAGTAACAAAAAACATGGAATAAGCACCTAATCTAATGGTTGAGTCTACCTGGTTCTCATCATTGGCCTGACTCATGAAGAGATTACCTGTTTATTTCACATTTTTCCTCAGTTGATCTCAACTGTCTTCAATTGACCATGGGCAATTCTGCATAACACACCTTTATAGTTAGCATAAAATGAATGTGTTCAGCGGTTATAGTTCCAACCATCTAACTTCTCCTAAAACAGCTCTTGCTTTTTTTTTTAAAAAAAAATCCAAGACATGTATTTTAAATACAAATGATACACTGTGTAAAAAAAGAGCTGCTGTAAGGTTTATTTTTTCACTTTGAGGGAGCTAGGCTAATGACTCCTATGGACTTCAAATCTTTATGCTAAGCTAACAAGAAGTGCTATCCATCGGAACCAAAGCAGTGGACGTACAGAGGAATATTCCAAAATGTTGGAGTATTCCTTTAATTTTCAATGTCAGAATTATCACCTAAGCTATTTAAAAATGAATGCTAAAGAACTTTTGTATGTGTTATATCAAAATCCCATTACTTATACATCTTTGAAGACAGTGTATATTCAGCGGTGACATAATGGTGAACCAAAAGGTGTGATAAAAAATTCCAACTAATAATAACATCACATTTTTGAACAATCACAATGTTCCTCCCATCAAATACAGCCACCTCTCTCACCCTACTTCATCTTCTGTTGGTTTACACTTCTGAAACATGCCTCTCTGTATTAATCCCTGCCCCAACAACCTGTTTCAATAGGAAATACATCAAATCAAGGAAGCGGGAGGCTGTCAAAATGCTGATTCATTGTGATTTGAAGTGGTTAGAGCTTCTGCCTGGATACACGTCTCTAAAACACAGGGGTCAGTCAAACACAGCGAGAGTTAGGAAGTTTTCTCTAAAAGGAATGGAAAGTAAGTGGAAAGAATACCTCCATTTGACTAAAATAGAGAAAGTACAGCTGGCCTCGTGGCCTTTAATGGAGACCTTCAGTCCACACTGAGCTGCAGCCCTGAGTGGCAAATGCACTATAAAAGGCTGATGCAGCAGAACAGAGACAGACGAAAAGATTGGGTTTCGAAAGAGCAGGTCTGGGCAATTTTTTTAAAATTGCCATATTAATAAAATGGACTCCTGAATCCCTGCTGTAATTACTGTTTTCACATTCGGCGGTGAACAAAGAGGAGCGAATCCCTTTGAAGGGGAATGAAAGTGAATTTGCTTCCTCACAATGCCGCCCTTTTAGAGACGACTTTGGAAAAGATGGATCTGTCATACACAATGCAATCATTCTGTGTCTGACGTAGTGTAACAATAAGATTTAAAATTACAATAGTAGAGGAAATAAAAAAGACAGTCACATTTGCATAAGTCCACTCATATGTTGAAGGGTGATTAATAATTGTAAAAAAAAATTACTATTAAAATTTAAATACACAATGGAGAAAATGGGCTTTTTAACAACCTCTGATTAACTATAGCAGGTGATGTCGATGTCTCTATAGTGGTTTCTTTTGTATCTGGGGTTGGTGTTTACCCAGTAGCCTGTTCCAGTAAAGTGCTCTGGAAATGAATGATGTATGATAATGCTGGAGGTCACAGGATGTGATGTGCACTAACAAGGTAATGGAAGGAAAGGAGAGGCAAACAGAGGCAGCCCAGAGACATAAAACAGACAATTATCAGGACATACAAAATACAAGAAAAGCAAATGGACAGACAAGGGAATTCACCTCTAGTCCCAAACCTTGTTTCAGAATATTTTCTCTATAATAATCTCAAAATTAATTGGCCTTGCTGACATTAATTGGAGAAAAGGTAGATCATTTTAATATGCATGCCTAATTCGTCATTGAGCGATCTGCTATCTTGACCTTGCTGCAGGTTAGGCTTCATTACTCTTTTTCTTTGGTCCGAGCACTATCTTCACTCTATGATCTAATTTCAGCCTAATCCAATAGGTTTGTTAATGCTATAATCGCCGTAACTTCCTTCTATCTCTCTGTTAACTTAGTTGCTGATGTTTATTGTCCTGTGACATTGTCTGCAGCGTGTCTCATCATGTAATCCTCTTACGAGCATTTTTTTTTCAGCCACTGACTTACCAAAACAAAAGCCTTCTGTTTTCTCACTGTTTAATAGGATACATACCAGAATGAAGCACCGAGCCCTTTGCTACCAATAAAGACGTTGATGTAAATAACCATGTGATGGTTCTGATAAATCGAGGTATCACCCATCAAATATTTTACATAGGTACAGTGGTAGGCCTAGACCACAAGAAACTGCCACCACTGCTGAGGAAAATATATAATATATTTGAAAAAATAATGTCTAATGTTCCTAAAACAAATATTAGGATGAGAAAATGTGCATTCTTAATATAATCTCAATTTTAGTGCTGCACTGCAAAAACACTAAGGACCTTAACCTTTAATTTCATCATAACTGCATCCCTTTTTTTGCATCCAATGGGTTTAATTTCGTTAAAACAAGTGGAAAAAATCTGCCATTAGGGGAAGATAATTCCACTTGAAACTAGAAACTTCCACTTGTTTCAAGGATTTTCTTAAATTAAGTGACACCATCTTGACACTAGTGGAATGATTTGCCTTTTTCTGCCTTTTTATGTTGTGCTAAGATAGTAACACTTATTTCTATAAATGCCTCATCTTATTTCTGCTCATCTCATCCCATTGAATTTTTCTTTTTTTTCTTTTTTTTGTTATTTTAATGAAAAATACAATTTGCAGGTTGAATAACCCCAAATAACCCCGATCATTACCTCCGAAAAAAACAGATGTAGGGGTTAACTGTGAAACGTTCCTACCTCTGGGAGTCCAGCAGGTCCCTGGGCCTGATGATGGCCTTGACCAGGGCATCTGGCCGGATGGACTTCTGAGGCGAGGTCTTGGGGCTGGAGTCCGACTCTCCGCTCTCCTCGTCCCCCATGGCTTTGACGTAGCTGCTGCTCCTCATCCGACGACAAGGGATCTCGTCGTCCTTCCCACTGCCGGGGTAACCTCCCCACTCATCCTGGGGCACCTGGGTGGCACAGGGAGGGCTGAGGTCAGACATACTGGTTAGAGGTATAGAGCTAGATCCTGCAGAGCTGATACAGTGGTTCAGACGGCGTGCTTTGGCTTACATTTGGGCTGGATTCTGGCACGAGGCCACATTAAGTCTGAGTTAATCAGCACATGTCAACTCAAAATAACTGTCAGGACAAAATCAACACTTGTTAACACTAGAAAATTTGCTGTGCAATATAATTCATAACTCCAAAACATCTGCTTTTCATGAACCACTTTAGATTGATGATCATGTATTTCTGAAACTATCCAGTGGGTTTAGAAAAGGTTTCAGAAGTCCAAGAGTCACAGAATTCACAGAATCCTCAGCCCATTTAAGGAGTGTGTAATTCTTCAAGTGAAGACATGAAAGCCCTAAAAACAGGCATTACGAGATTTTGAAATGAAGACCGTAATATGCTATTTGCTGGGCAATTTTGTCCAAAGTGCCTTACGGTGCTATGACTGCATATATTTTTAGCATGGGTGCTTCGCAGTGGGGATTGAGTCCCTAACCCTGCAGTGTTAGTACCGTCCAATGAGCTACACAGGATCATTTTATGATGAGTCATAACAAGAAATGCTGAAATGCTGTATATCCATTTGGCTGTTTCATTGTCAGTGTGTAATAGTGTCACAGTATAAACTCACTCGCCACTATACACATGATTGTCTGCAACCCGATGTTTAGTATTTCAGCTTTGCTGCAGTCTGGCCAAGGTTACACACTACAGAGGACCTTGACTCAGCTGCCGTTGTAAACTGAGCTGGGCTGTCAATCACATTTATTGGCAGAGGGAGGCTTGAGATCAGAGGGGGATCAAGTCGAATAAGAGCTATCTTTGCTCACTCTGCAGTGGTTACTGCATGTTTTGATGGCATCTGCCAACAACAACAGGCCAGGCAGGTTACACGGTGCTTTTTCTCCTCCATTAGTTAAAACAGGCAATTATCCCACTCAGAAGGAGAAGAGGCTTTCTCACTCGCACTCTCCATGCTGTATATTTCAGAGTTTACACACGATTATGATACAAGTGGCATCACAGCGGCCTTAAATATTACAACATTGAGGGTGCAGTACAGTACTAAGCTGAAGCTAACACACTTTGACATTACCCTTGCCCGCTTTACTCAGGCAGGTTATTTTCTCATTGGAATCCATTTCAGCTAGAGGCCATGTTACTGCTCAGATCTAACACGCTTGGTCAGAACATCTGTGATTGCAAGTGTATGTCCCGTTTTCAGAATTATGATCGTGGTGTGAAGGAAAACTGTGATTCCATGCATGCCATTACTGAGCATGGGAAGATGTTGTTATGTGATTGTAATGGATTTTTTGTGAGGTGTTGGCAGCAGTTGTGTAGCCTATTAAAATCTACAGTGCTAACTTTAACCACTCAAGTGATGACGACGGTTCACAAGTTCATTACACACAATACCCCCCTCTCCCTCTCTCTCATTTTGCTCTAGTTAAAAAGTACAACAGAGTTCAATTACTGTGACAACAACAGTAGCAGCTGAGTCAGAGCCTTAACGTCCCACAAACACACTCACAACACGCATACACACTCTAAAGCCACACACATCCACGTACACACCGAGATCCTCAACAGATGAACTTCTCCTTTTTTTTTCTCTCCTTTGGCCTTTCCTATTTTTCCTTCATGATTTACCTTGTTGCTCTCTGCTTACTGCATGGGGCGGTCAGCAGCTACAGCTGGACATGCATTTTTATGGTCAATGATTTGCGCTCATAAAAGATGACATTGTCAGTGATCATTAAATCCTATGTGGAGGTTGAGGGCTTCTCCGATGCTGCATCCATCTGTCACTTTAAGATCCTGGCAGCCATATCAGACTCGGCGGAATGCCAGTCCACCAAACTCTACATTTCATTAAGTTATACCCGGCTTGCTTCCATATTTCTTCATTTTCTGACAGTTATATCTTTCTCTTACTTTATTCTCAGAGTTTGGGGTACAGTAATGCTGGACCAGAGCTCTTGACCACATCAGACCACCTTAATTAAGTCCAAGTCCAAACTCAGATCAGATCAAACTGAATTTCATAGTAGGCAGCAACAGTTCACATGTTTTTCCAAATGTAAAAAAATAACACTGAAGGAGTTCAACAGATCAACAGATATGTAGATCTATAAATAGAAACTCTGTACTACACCGTTCAAATATAAACAAGTCAATGCGGAGAATTCCTTTGTAGTGCTATGGATAAAATAAATTAAGAATGACTACAAATTTTTAGATAAGCAGGAAAAAGTCAACATCCAACAGACTAAGACAACTCTGAGTTAAAACAGACATGAACCTGACACGTTCAGACATGAAATGTCTCGCTCTCGAGACCGGACTGAGACCGGTCTGAAAATAGCCTACAGTACAGCACATTATGTCTCACAATGAATAATACAGTAGCCTCTTCTTTGGGAAAGGTCCATATTCCCTCCCATTCTCATCAAGGCTGACAATAATGATGAACTGTATGATTAAACTGATTAAACTGATTCCTACAGGAATCAGTCAATCTCAAAATGCACTTTGAGGGAAGTCATGAAACTTTCTTATACCAGTCAATGACTAATTGATTAATCGGAGGCTCACAATGAACTGGGAGTTGACTGGCTTTGGCAGATGAGGAGATATGCTACATCCAAATGTCACTAATGCGTCAAAAGGCAGCTATTACACACATGGCACTGATGTTGAGGATAAGGTGGCCGGATCTTACTTTTGAAATAAATATCATATGTTGATTTATAACAATTGAAATGCTACTCAAAAGAAAATAAATATTGATACTCAGATCTTTTCCAGTTATTGGCTGGTTAAAAATAAAACCACAGAAGACTCATAAGAAAAATTTAAATAGCAACTGGATCAAGGAGCAGAAAAAGTGTTTGAAACTCACAGGACTGTCAGGTGTGTCATGTCTATGAGTAAAGAAGTGCATTTAGATTACACTTCAGTGCTCCAGTTATCCATTTGCTGTTGACATATCCTGTTCGCTGTAACACAAATTACACTAACCTGCGGCATAAACGTACGCCCACCCATGACTACCATGCTAACAAGTGTCACAGCAAATCAAAACGACCTGAATAATTGATCAATTATGGTTTTATTATGAGCCAGTCTTTGTAAATCACAGAGAAGTTTGGATCAAAGCAGCCTTTGACTTGGATGTGTGATCTGCATAGTGAAGTGGAGGGCACCGCATCACTGATGGGGACTGTGGCTTGAAAGTCACGCGTCCTCTGGGTCTGTGAAGCTCGGTAGCAGATTTCAGCGTTAAGTCTGCTGTTAAGTGCAGGATAAAAAAAAAAAGATACTGACGCATGTGAATGCAGCGCTCAAAGACACAGGAACACACAGACATACAGACACACACATACACACAGAAAAAGATACAGATATGCTGGCAAAGATGCTAGAATGTAAGGGCTTAGTTTGATGTTAGTTTGATATATGCATACAAACACAGGCACGGACGGACGCATGCACACACGCACACACACACACACTACAATAAGAGTCATTCATCTCCCCTCAAAGACAGGCATGCGCAACCTACCAAATGGAGTCGATGGGTTAATTAAGTCTTGGAGGGGTTTGATATTTTTAGACGTCTAATTAATGAACGGAACGCCAGAGGACGGGCACAAGCTGTGGTGAGATTTGTTTAATTTGGATTCACTGATAAACTGGATAGATTGTGGGTATCTCCCTATGTAGATAAAATAAATAAATAAATAAAAAAACAAGCTGGGCAGCAGTGTGCCCGTTAGTGTCATTGCTGTTAAATTAACTCAGGCCGAAGCTGGTTACATACCAATAATCACCTGCAATGGCTAAAATCCCAACATGCCTAGCTGAAGTGAAATGTGGATGTTTGTCCACACAAAAACTTACATAGACCTAAAGCTCGTACAAATGGAAAGAGAGAGATTTGGAGATTACCATGCATCCACAAGCCAACTGAAAACATGCAGCAGATACACAAATTTCCATGCATTTTCATGCAGATTCATGATGATTATGCTGTGCCTAAACAAACGAGCACAGATACTGTTTGGTCCTGCAGTGCATTTGTGTCGCTGACGTAGAGGCCGGGTTGTGGGAGCTGTGTGAAAATTCACAGCTAATGTGTGAAGATTTAGAGCTAAAGTTAACTTTTCACAATAATAGCACAATTACTAGAATCATCTATTCATTAGATTCTGCTCAATATAGAACAGACATGCCTTTTTCCAAGTGCTGTAAACCAGGATAAAGTTTGATAGCGACCAGGTATAGTGTGTCAGTCCTGACAGACTGACTGATGTGAGCACGTTGCTTGATGAGTATGGGAAATAAAGATAAGGCTAGCTGAATCTCCACTGAAACATCACTCATGCATGGAATGTCAGCTTTGACAGTAAATAATGCATTGGTGTAAATGGCCAGTGGGCATGCTAGCGTGATGGTGCAGAGGTTTGGATGTCAGCTTTGAGTGGCCACCTTTATTTTGAGTGCTCTGCGAAGCCCACAGCGCTATTCTG
>OMKZ01015111.1:0-12969 GCA_900302535.1 Neoniphon sammara | reverse complement strand
GCCTGTTTTTGAAAACAACACCAGATAGCACAGAGGTGAAGAGATGTATACATGTAGAATTCAAGGCACATTAAGTCACATAAGGCTGGTCCTTCATTTTCTCTGGAATTACAGTCTCAAAATTTAATGAATTCAGTCTTACCCCATGATAGAGACCATAGAAAGACATACTCAAAAGACACAAGGCAGTATCTATTAAAAGCATCAGTTCAGCAGAATCACATTATAACATATGGAATTGACATTTGTTGTAAATAACCGCCAATATGACTAGTAAATGCATGTCTGTCATCACAGAAAGTGCTGATATATGGAACCAATTTGAATCAGCACAATGCATATTATAGATGCAGTAATTTCAAGGCTATTTTCCCCTGTTTGTCATGACAGATCAAGTCATGAGTGTGAGGGATTACATACTAAGAGCAGTTTTCTGAAGCTGGTTGGCCAGACTTTCATAAAGTGTACACCACCATCTCAGAAAGTTGATCAAAGTAATGAAAATAATGTCAAAAAATGGCAGTTGCTTTATCCCTTAGATGCTCTTTAAGAGCCAACTAGTCCATTGTGCAGGGATACAACATTCATATGCTGGAATAAAAAAGGCCATTTACAGTTTCCAAATGTACGCAGCAACTCCTGCTCAACAGATTTGTCAAACAGTACAAAAGTGCATTTCCAATGATTTGAAAGAACTGCAGTGATGAAAAGAGTGGAGGAAGAGATTCATGATTAAGTAAAACGTCAAGACAATCTCAAGCGGAGAACAAGAGTAAAAAGGAACTTGGGAGCTATTGATTGATTTTTTTTGTCTTTTTTGTTTTCCTAAAAGGTTTACAAACCTTGAAGTTTGAAAGGCAAGGGCAGCTGAGTTGAGGGAGGGTTTCCTGTGGTTTCTGTGGAAGCTTGGAGCTTTACATTTCCTGTCAAAATCCCACACTGAGCCGGTGGGGCTGAGATGGGAGTGATTAGTGCTCTTCCAGCCAAGACGGAGTGTCGCCACCTGGCATTTTCAACTTAATGTGGAACTGCTTGAGTGTCTGTTCCAGCTGCTGTTGGTTTCCTGAGTAGTATGCAGCTATGGCATTGTGGAACAGGATGAGCTGGTTGTGCAACACCTTCACCTGTTAGGGAGCAGGGAAGAGAAAAGCGATGAGAAAAAAACAACAACAACAAAAAAAAACCAATTGTACTGAAAGCCAATGAGTTAATCCTAGTTGATGACGTGGCATGCAAAGCGTAACTAATTTCTGGCCAACCTTGTTCTCTTCAAGGAACTTCAGCTTGATGGAGACGTCGTTGCGCATCTTCTCGTACTTCTCACGGTGGATCTGGAACTGCTGTTGGGACTGCTCGATCTTGGGCATGGTAGTGGCGTCACGCGGCCCTAGATTCAGCTCCTCCAAGTCTGTACGGTATGCATCATACTCAACCCTAGGGGCGCGTTATGAATTACATAGCATCAGAAATGTGTATTACATGAATTCACATTTAGGAACAAACATGGAAGTCTCATGTCAGGCTTCTCTGTGATGGGTGTGCATTACCTGGCAATTTCATACTGCTTGATGTTTAACAGGGTGTCTTCGATTGTTTTGTCCACAAGTGTGTTCACACTAGAGATGAAGAAGTTGATGGCACCCAGCAGTGTCTCTCCATTTTTGGACAAAAGCTTTTGGGTGTCAGCATTGTAACCGAACTCCTCCTAAAGGCAAGTTAAATTATGATAATAATAATAAATAATAATAATTATTATTATAAATTATGAGTGAGTGAAGATACCAGTATCATATTTTGCAAGAGTGCATACAGCAATCTTCAGTTCTGAAGGTTGTAGGTGTGAAAGTGCATTATTGCTGTTGAGATGTACAATATTTAAACATTTAAGGAATTCTCATAGCCAAGTCATCTTAATGTAATTCTTGAATCCAAAATATGCTTCCAAAATATGTTGAAAATAAATGAATGAATGTGCAACATAGACACTGTCATATGATTTATTTATATGTTTAATAAAACATGTATCAATAAAGTAAAATTATCAGTACATTAATGGGTCTAAGTGGTGTTTGGGATTTGCATTAGGAGGTGATGATGTGATTTGGCCAGTGAAAATATTTTAAGTGGGAGAAATATTATTAGTAATGCTAATTAGAATCATTAGCATTATTTGTTTATTAATTATATCTCGCTGTAATAAAGAGTGTCATACAAACAAAAGATATACACTATAAAGTTTGAAATTTGTGAGATGGCTCACAAGGCAGTGCAAATGCTCCATTATTTTATTATGACTCCTTGTTGGGATGACAGGACTTTTACCTATAACCTGTCTAATCTGACTGATTTGAACATATTTGACTCACATGAAGTTCTGGTGACTTGAGGCTAAGGTCGGCGAAAGCATCCCCCAGTTGCCTCTGAGTCTGCATCATCTGGGACAGCTGATTGGCCAGAGTCTGGGCCAGCTTGATGACGTGCTCGTACTTTCTCTTGTTGTCACGAAGCACTTCGATTTGAGCCTCCAGCTCTAAGTCCACAGTCCTCGAGCCCCGACCCAACTTCTCTGACAGGATCTGCCTGGTGCACTACGGATGAGGGTTAGTTTAGGAACTTAGAATATAAATACTAGTACACAATAATCAAAAAAAAATTAAAACATTAAGTGCATTTCATTGTACTAAGAGTGAGTCATACATGTATCTCAGGCTGGGGTATAATTCACTACTCTGCCAACATACTACCAAATTAATTGTGAAAAGATAACAAATGCGACTAAGGGCAAGAGGAGAGAGATTAGAGATGATACGTACATCACCTACTCAAAAGAGAGGGGAAAAGGTAGCAGGGAGGCTGTCTGAAGAGCCAATATCAATTGTGTGGATTAGGGATGTCCATGATCTTTTTCTGAGTCGAATAACTGATGGATGAGATCAACAAGTAAATTTTTTAACCTTTTTTATGGCATTGTTTTGCTGTAAAACTAGAACAGCCAGGGTTGTGCGTGCCTGACCCCATCCTTAGTAATGTTTAGTTGTCACCACTAGGAGGCTACGCTATCTTATTTCTGGAAAAAGTCAGTAAGTCAGTACGTCATTGAGTGACATACCACTTTCTAGGCCTTAACCCTTAGCAAAGGTCCAGCAATAAAATGACATATGAAAACAGGTGCAAGAGTAAAGGCTTGGACAAAATGAAAACAATGTTCCGTAGTAGTTGAGAATTTACAAATATGTGGTTGTTCTAGTCTGTGTTAATAGGGAGTGAACCAAACACCAGTGGAGTTGATGGCATGACAAGCAGGCATCCCAAAAGAAACACCTTTCCTTGAGGGATCTTTTCTCAGTCTATAGCAGCACTGGTGAAGTAAACACAAAGCATTGTGTTTAGGCAGCAGGTTTCAAGACGTGTTTTTCCCTGCTCCCAGGGGGTGGAGGTGGGTCGACTTGGCTCACGACCAAAAACGCACATCCCCAGTGTGTATATGCATGTTTGTGCATGACAAACAAAAAGAGCATTAGAAACGCTAAGAAAGAATCAAGGACAAAGGGGATTACTTTGTATGTGTTGATGCTCCACTTCCTCACTATATCCAGTTTCTCCAAGGCAGGGTTCTTCAGGTCATCTGCAAGGACCACCGCCCCGCTCTTTGGCTGTCCTTTCATTGTGCCTGGACAGTTAAAAATCATTCACTTAGAAGGTGATTGAGCTATTGGATTGGCTGACAAGAGAGCTGTGGCAAAGATTAGTGAAAGGCAATACAAGTGTAGCAAATTTCAAAGTGTGATATGAAAATGCCATGTCACCACATTTGTCAATGCCTAAACATGGACACCACGCTAAGACAATAAGAGTTAGAGATGTTAGAGGACATCAATGATTTTTCAAATCAAATTAACCTTAAAATAATTTCCCCTTCAAAACATGGCAGATAGTCACAGGAAACAGTAATGACAGGTGCTTTGTTGTGGTTTTGGGAGAAAGGAAAAGGCTCAAAGAGACTACAGGTGCCAAGTTTTGTGAGGACACAGGATGCGAGCAGGAATATCCATTGAGATTTCTGTGAAAGCAGGTTTTCTAACCAAGGACAATGCTTTAGGTATTAAAGGTTTACATAAGATCTAGAAACAGATCTTAAGAGGAAAACCCTGTATGTTATCACTTATTAGCTATTGCAAAGCAGATAACTATCTCCACCAGCCCAATATTATGGGAGGGAAAAAGTTGGCGAGCAAGACAACAAACAACTCCGAAAAGTCAAGAAAGGAGAAAAAGGAGAGAAAGGTTTGATTCTGAATGGAACAAAGCCTGTGGGAATAAAGAGAGGGAAAGAAGCTGACAAAAAACAAAGAAAAGCAAGACCGTGGTTAAATTTGTGTGCAGATGGGAACAATAAAAAACCATCTTGTCCACAGTCCATGGCTGCGGGTACCTGTCACAGCCTGACTATCGCTGGCAGAGCGTGCCAGGCGGCTAGCGACAGCTGAGCTGGGAGCTACAGGTGCCACGGGAGACGTGGGCTGGCTTGCTGACCCTGGGAGATATTCAAAGTGATGATTCATTAGTTTGCGGGACTCACCATCCCACCTATAGAACTGTAAAGGGGAATTTCTCACCGAGGTTGATTTCATTTGAGCTTTTTTAATAGTGCAGCTGATGGTTCTTGCAATCTTCTAGGACAATTATGCTACCAAAAGCTGCACCAGGGGCTCAAATTAAAAAACTACACATCCTTTTATTACCTAAACCAAAACACACCTTGACCCATGAAAATTACTTGGAAAATAGTCATGGCAACGTTGTGGCGAACTGGCTACATTAGCTAGTACCTCTAAGGGAGGAATTTTATTTGCATTGGTAACAAGGCCATGATAATAAAAAGGAAAGGACGGCTACAATATGGAGATCAGAGGCTATTCATTAAAACTCAATTGGGTATCAACCTTTACACATTCAAATGCCTGCCCCTCCAATTTCACAGAGATTAAATCCAAAACTGGATCACTGCAGTTACATGGGAAGGAGATTTGCAACTATAGCATGCTGCAAAGCAAATAAATAATGCAACAGCTTTAAAGTTGGCTTTTAAAAGACAATTTCTGATTCCCAATAAGTTACACATCCCCATGTAAATGAACATAAAAAAACACTTAGAATATGGATAAAATAAGTACTGTATGCAGCTCTTATATTGTTTTTACCTTTGTATGGTCCTGATTCAATGATGCCCTCTGTTGTTGAAGCAAAGTTGCTGGAGGTAACACATGATTCTGAAAGATTCAGGGAACCAGGGGAACCGGGGAAAGAGTCCTGTGGACAAACAGGGCTTGCATGAAGTTCATAGAGGCCACCCATGCCTATCTACCAATATTATCTTATTAACATCAGAGGATGACTTATATTTCAAAATGGTTAAAAGGCTTGAATTCAGTCCTCAGTTGGAAATAACATCCAATCTCTCACCACACAGCCAGCCTTTTAATACAATATAGACAAATATGCCTCTGTGAATAATGTTAAATATTAATACTGCAGCTTCTCTGGCATCTTTAAACTTGGTGCCCTTGACTGTAATTAACAAATAAAAATGAGCTTACTATAGCACTAGTTACATACTTCCCAGCTATGAGTGTCTTAGCAAGTGATAGTAAAGTAAATTGAAATCATCAATAGCTCAATTTCATAGCTTCAATACTACTGCACAAAAAAGTAAATGAGCACTCAAACGGGTACCACTCAACAACTGTTAGTTAATACAAATATCACACCACTTTTCAAGATAATATGGGTGAGGTTGTGCTAGTTTGCCAATAAAATTACTATCTGTTTCTCTACTAAACATATTTATAGTTTGTGAATGATGTATCAACTAACTTAAGCCCACTGGTTGCCATCCCAGCCAAATCCAGTACACTGGCAACTGGACAAGCAGTATTACAAAAATATGAAATGATTTATAGATTTACTTTGGGGAAAATAACTGGCAAAACAAGCAATGGCATGATGGTGAGTATATCACTGCATTTATTATTTAACAATGAAATATCTCCACAGTGATTAAGGACAGTTGCATTTGTTAAATTTAATCTGTGGAATCAAAGTGCGTGATTGCTGCCACTGCATCGTGTCAAATGGCTGACGGAGTGGTCTTAATTTTCAGAGGCTCTATATCTTATACCAACAAAAAAATACTGAAGCTAAACCTGAGAAGCAAAGCAAAGAAGCAAAGCAGACTTACAACAAATTAGACTGTATGACTATCCCATTGTGAAAATAATGTCCATTACAGTATAGTAACATGCAAGTAAAGTAAGCTATTTATGTAAGAAATAAAGCATGACAATATCAGCCCCTTGTACCATTCAATCAGTCACAATCTTATTGAGACTGAACTCTCTGAAGACTCTTACACACAAGTGACTGTGGTGTCTGCTGTGCTGCCAGTGACTGTCAGTGTGACTGTGAGCCACTGCGGATAACAGTGGGGCATCTGAAGGCGCTGCCAGCTTGCAGAGCAGCAGAGGGAGGGCACTGCAAGGTCTCTATCACTACGGCAACATGTTTGACTGCCTGTCTAAGCTACTGCAGAGCAGTCAAAAGCATAATGAAACCTATTTTAGACAGTTGGCCAAAAAGCTGCTAATTTTTGACATTTTGTTAGAGGGTTGAAAAAACAAAACACTAATGCTGGGCTACGTTTGCAATGTTTGTTTTCATCCAAAAGTAGAGCTTTTAACGTATAACTTATTTTAATGAAAAATAAAATTTGATGTATGTATGTTATGCATGGATATCACAGCAGCAATGTGGCCTTGTGGTTAGAGACCACCCACCAACCAGATGACCTTGGTTCAGGGCTATAGCAGAATATCAGTTTCACAACATATCTGTGTCCTGTTCTTTCTGAGGTTTGGATTTGTGAGCCAGAAACATCCAATTTCTGAGACAATTCTATACAGCTTTGAAAGATAGGGTTGTCACATGGACAATGTGCAACGTATGCCATCAATTTGCCCTCTGCAACATTTTATTACAGAAACAAAAGGTGCTTTGTGATTTAATGCACTGATACGCATGTCATGTGCTGCTGCTGATGTGGGTCTGGATCCAGCTTGTGACACTGTATCATGTCTGCCTCTGCTCATCTTTTTTGTGTGCTTTGTTGCACATGAGTTGATTATCACTTGCTGCAACACCAGTAGCTCGCTGTTTTTGCTAATGTTTACTGACTCTTTTGTTAAATGTGAGAGTACTGACTATGCACTATTCAGTATGTAAAGCTGCAACACAGGTTTAAAAAAAATCATGCTGACATTTAATATTTTGTACTGTACTGTATATTAATAGACAAGTGATATTTTGCTTGCCACAGACACACATACGACAGTGAAAGAAGTTAACATTCACTCACAAACAAAAATCAATCCGTTGGCTAGGTTACCAGGTTTATGCTATAAACTGTCAACAAATTAGTATGGAAGTGTAACTAGCCTTTCTGTAACCCCTCCTATGCGTCTCCCTATTTAATAGTATGACTAATGGACAACAATAGAAAGAACAGCCTTTTGTCTTATTTTGTGAACATATATTGAGAGTGGGGGTGTGCATCTCACCCCGAGGACAATTCGATACACATCTTGATACGTGATAAACAATACAATGCATCTAGATACAATTTAAGGAGCCAACAGATCAGTACGATTTGATTCAGCCCTGTCACGATGGATTACAACAGTGTGAATCTTTGTTTTGATTCTACTAATGCTTGTAGTTCTGCTATTAGTTGCACTAAGAAATCTTGATAGATTTACTAAATCAAGTGACAGGAGAGAGAGAAGGGCATTACAATGATAGTAACATTATTCGGGATCTCATTTGTCGGCAGTAAAGTGTGTAAATCATTCAGCTGTAAACAATACTTTAAAACAGTCCACTGTTTATAATGCATTTTTGCAATTCAAAGAGCGCTATGGCTTTGGTAGCAAAATTTGCTTGTGCAGAGGAGGTGGGCTGTGGAGGAACATGTTGATGGTTCCTTTATCAACGCTGGATGCAGCAGGTGGTGTTGTGGGAGAAGCAGCCACTCACTCAGACACTGTGACTCCATCACTTCTCTGAATGTGGGTTCTGATATTAGTGATGCTACCTGTGTATTTCACTGCTATTTGGCACATTTTGCATATTGCAAAACTTTTATATAGTGTCCCATCTTTCTTATAAAACCCTAAGTTAGTCCACACTTTGGATTTATGAGAGATTGGTGGGGCATCTTTCTTCACCTTCATTCAACAGGTTTGATGAAACAGGATGAGGAATGAAAAGAGGGAGTGCTAGTTGTCTGAGTGAGGCGACCGGGGGTCATGTGACCTGATGTGAGCCTCCACACACACACACACACACACACACACACACACACAGGTGGAGAGAGAACAGGAGAGAAATGCATGCAGTGTGAAAGTAACTGCACGATACACTAAGTGCTGCACAGATTTATCCGCGATTCACTTCCAGCTTTGCACCAATACAGGCGGTGATGGGAGAAATTTGCCACGAAGATTTTCTAACAGAAAGAAGAGGTTATGGTTAGAGTTAGGACTAGGGATGGGCTTTCTGTCAGAAAGCCTTCAAGGCAAACTTCTCCCATGTGCAATACGGGTGTCTGAATCTGTCTTAAGATGTAGCTGCATCTTAAACATTAAGCCAGGTGCATCTAGATGCATCAGTGGTTACACCCCTAATTGAAAGAGACAGAGCGTAGGAGGCACTAAACAAGCGAGGCCTTACCCTATTGAACACGTTTTTGGGGCTCTGATCCAGGTCTCCATTGCTGGTGACTGGAATCTCCGCGGCTGAGCTTCTGTGCGACTCCTCAGCCATGGTGCTTTCCTGTAATGAGGGAGGTGAAATACAGCATGTTACTCCTCAAAGCGTTCCTCATCAATCTCAAGGAGAGAGGCCACCACTGACCAATTAAGAAAAAAAGGACTCAAGCTCTGCTCATAGGATGTGGTAGTTGTGGGCTGCCATCTTGTGGACATTGCCACGTGTCATTTACCAGAAAAATATAGCCTCAATGTGTTCTCTCTTAGTTGCCTAACTTGTAATTTCCAAACCGGTATATTTTGTGCAATCCACTCTGTTTAAGTAATTTGTTACATTAGTTTTCCATTCAATATGGTAGTTTGCTTAGTGAAAACAGGAATGTTGCATCAGCACATGAGCCATGTGCAACAACTGAAATCCATTTACAACACTGCCATTTCACTTTTTTTCTTCACAAAACACAGCAGACTGGAAATGTTAGTGCGTGACATTATCATTACTTTTCAAATGAGTCAAATTACTGGCTTAGTGGCATATTGTACATGTCATGTATTAAACGTGTCATGCAAGTTTACTGCATAATGCTCTAACCATTTAGCTACACAAAAAATGGAATCAAACCGGTTACTTCAAACATACACTCTGAACAGCAATGCTCTACACAGACAGTATGTAGTCTGCCATATTCATCAAATCAATGTCTGCTTTGCATAAATACAGGATTTATGTTATTCAATGACATCATTTAAGACCAAGTTAAGCTATCTGGGTCATACTCCAGGCCTAGTCTTTACAGTCTTTCATTATAGTGGGACGTAGAACCATAAATCAACCTTTTAACTTATTTCTGAAATATTCTCATGCAGTAACAACCGTGGACCAAAGCCCCTGTTAGCATAAATGCAATTAACAATCATGGAAATATCTTTAATTTTCTTTTTAAAGCCACATTCCCTCATACTGCAACTGCCCAGCTTGCCTTTACGTTAATAAGACGCTGTGACACATCAGCTTGCATAGCTGGACACTCACATGGCCACTTGTGGGCTAAAGGGCGGGGTTTGTGGCAAGATCAGTTTTGTTTAGGCCATACACTGACTGTCAGCAGTTGCAGGCAGTAGGCATATTTGTGCTATACTGTGGAATTCATGGGTCACAGTCATTGTAGACATGGGAAATAGGACACTCCGCTAAAATATTATAAAACTCCGAATAGATATTGTAAGGCCTACAAGAATACAAACATTTGACTTTAACACACAGTACAGCTGGCACAGTGTACTGCCTTTAAATATGTTTACTATCAGCAAAGTTAGATTGCATCTTTGCATCTTTGAACAAGATCCTACTCCTATGGACTTCAACTGGTGTCTAAATAATGCAAATAGCTCCTGGCTCACAAGGTAATAAGATCTGAGTCTAGTCTAAACTGACAGACAGGTTAAACAAGTGACCAAGTGGCTCAAGCGAGTTTACATTATGGACGTATTTTAACTTATTATATTTCACATAAGAGCTAGCATATTCACTTCAAATTTATTTTTGTATGTAATGTCAGTCCCAACCACGAGGCAAATGTGTGATATGTGAGGTCTTTGCTCAAATTTTCTGACATGCTCAGCCATAACACATTGATAGAAATCCTTCTCTTCAGGTCCATGACCCAAGTCAAACTCTATAAAACAATGTCATATTGAGCATTGTGTGACAAAGTGTAGACAGTCTGTACCTTAAGTATCATGTAACAGGCACATAAATACTTAAAAGGCCACACGACGCCCACTTGGCAGACGGGCAGCACAAACATGCACAGGTAGTCTTGTCTCACCATCAAGATACTCCAGATACGACAGACTCTTGCCTGACAGTCCTCTATGAGAGCAATTTTAAACAAGCTCTCTGGTGGTGGCAGACCTATGATTACATGACTTTAAAAAGGGGAGCAAAATAGAAGCAGGCTGCAATACAACTGACTGACCAGCAATAATGTTTCTTTTTTATTCATTTAACTGTGGTGACCTAGCACTGCTGAAAACCTCTCTCCAACAGCTAGAAAAATGTAAACAGTTACAACTGCAAATATATCACAACTGTCTATGATATAGCCTAAATATGATCTAAATATCCAAACAAGAATCAACACCTAGTGGAACTGAAAGGATCCAAGAACAAACCTGAGTCTCATAACCAAAATAATCCCAATGCCCATCTATACAGGAAAAACCGTAGGCTTATTAGAGCACAAATGCTTAGAGTTGTCAATCGATTGCCAATTAATCAGGGCAAGGCCTGGGTTGTGATGAAGTGTAGTCCCCTAGAGTTCAGTCACCTGGAAACAAGCTAACATGAGGGAGGAGGGATAACAACTATGAGCTAATTATTCAATTAGCTGCTTCCCCCAAAGTAGAGAGAATCATGGCTTGTCTCTCACACTATATGAGAAGAATGTGAAGCAAACATGTTGCGTTGATGTTGAGCTAAAGTTGCATGAAAAATTGAAAATGTATCTTATGGTAGCCCCGAAAAATTCTGGTCATCAACCATGCTGGTTTTCGTTTAGGACATGTCATAATAGAGTTTCTTAAAAACAAAACAAACAAACAAACCAAAAAAAAAAAACATTACTTTTTCGATTTTTTTTTCCCATGAGCCCACAACTAAATAGGCCTGTGACCAAACAGGTGGAGTGGTCACACATTCCAGCAACCTAACAAATCTGGGACTGCCTGAGAATGTGAAGGCAGGAATCCAAATCCCTCTGCCGACAGTCATTTACCCCGACATGTGACAGTGCAAAGGATTCAAGAGCTCCATCTGCACACAAGATACACACAGGAAGCTCTGTGAGGGATTCTTACTATTGCAGGAATCAACTGATCAATCATTCACAATAGCTGTAAAGAAATATATAGAAGTTACTAACTGCAGGGATCATGACTCCTAATGAAATCATACATCAAAAAAGAGTCACACTGAAGGTAAACAGCACATATTAATCTTTCTTAAACTTTCTTCTTATATATGCCAACAGTGATGTACCCAAACACATACAGCACATAACAATATAGAACAACAGACCAGCAAGACACCCACTTAGCACACAATTTACAAACATCTACACCAGCCTTTTTCCTGAAACCTTGAGACCCCCACCAAAGCTGAGAGAAATCACAAACACACCTACCAGCCACAAATCTAAAAGGTAGAAACAAACGAGATCAGTTTACAGCTGTTATTCAAGTTCATGTTGTTGGTTATTTTAATTTAGGCAAAATTCAAGCTAATAGAAAGTTGGCTAGATGATCACAGGGGAGAGAGTAGCACCACCACCATAATTACTGGAAAGTCAAGATTACAAAAGCAACTTGAACAAGGACAGCGAGAGGTTGATTGTCCAAAGTGAACATAAATATCACCTTTGTTTGAGTGTGAGAATCTCCATTTTCCTCTGGTGTTTCAGCTGTCTCAGTATGGTGATCTGTCCCGTCTCCCCCATCGTCTACACTGTCAGTCACATGTACAGCATCGCTGCTGCTCTCTCCACCACTGTATGCCACCTCACTTTCACTGTGAACACCTTGATCCTCTTTTTGAACATCCTGTTTAGGTTCTTCTACATTATCGTTATCGCTGTGAATATCTATGTCATAAAGCACTTCATCTCTATCATCTCCCACCCTATGGTCGTCTACATTCTCATGTTTTACATCCTCACTCAAAGACTCCTCTGTTTTGTCAGCCTCCTTACAATCCATTTGCAGGTCCTGAGCTGAGGTCTTCCCCGATTCAGCCTCAAGACTAACTTCAGACATACCTGAAATCAGACAGATAGGAAGGCATGAAAATATCCTATTATATTCAAGTTATCTGGCTATTTGAAGTGCACTGCTAACCCAAGCATCTGCAAGTTAAACAGGAGAAGATCTCAAAGGCAAAAACAAAGTGTACAATAAGGGAATATGAATAAGCTGCTGCTTTGACTACCTGCCAACCTCAGACTAAAAATCACAAATCTGTTGACAGGCATGTTTTGAGGTACTGCTGAGTGAGTACAATAGGCAGTAGCTTATATACTGTGCTGTACACTGTAAACGGTATGAAAGGATTTCAGGCTATGCTGAGTAAGACACGAGGAGGCATGTAAAT
>OMKZ01015110.1:26360-40621 GCA_900302535.1 Neoniphon sammara | reverse complement strand
GGGACTGTGGCATAATCACTTTATTTCCCCGTCGACTGGAACTGCTGCCTGAGCTAACTCTGCCTGTGTGTGATCCGCTCCCTTCCCCCCACCCACAGGGACCACAGTGACCCAGGTGACAGCCACAGATGCTGATGATCCAATGCTCGGAAACAATGCCAAGCTCATCTACTCCATCCAGCAGGGGGAGCCCTACTTCTCTGTGGAGCCCAAGACAGGTGCTGCCCACAGTTCGCCCTGTTCTTTGGTCAAATTGAGGCTTTGCGGTTGCAAATCCCACAAATCACAAATCCCCTAGCAACCATGACTTGCACCATGATGGAGATCCAAATAATGTCTAAATATATAACAGACTGCTGTGGTGTGAGTTTAGGTCAATTTATAGTGTTTTAAGTAAAGGTGAATAGTCTGTTATGTTGGATTTATTTCCAAATTTAGGTTTTTGTGACATGTAGGAAGCTTTGTCTTTAGCCTATTTGTGCCTCTTGTCTCCTAGTCACTTGCCAACTTGACAATTTTGTTGATGGATTAGGAACTTTTTGGGCCCTCCTCTGCAGTGACTATTTTTTAAAAACACTAGCAACAAATCTAGCTACTTTTTCAGACCTTCATGCTTTAACCTGTAATTATTCATTGACAGTAAAATTGCATCTACATTTGCATTACTTGCTTGACTGACCCAAAGTGGCCCGATTCAACACAAATGCCTGTCATCTGTTGACTTTAATTGACTTTTACAATATCGAGTTGTTATTTTCCTTGAAAGAGAATTCACAACAATTGTCGCTTAAACGCTATAACCTGTAGCTTGAGAAAAGTCAGCCCAGTTAACCTGAACAAATCTGTTTTAGGGGGATTGATACCAAGCTAACTAAGCAGCAGGCTGAGTTGTTTCCTCTATGCTAGCTAACGAGCAAAGCAGATGTGTTTGGCCAGATAGGCTAATGGCACAAACTTAGTCATATGAATTAGTGGTGAAATGATCAGTTCCCAGTCACAAATAGCACAGAAATTAACCATGCCTGCTTAACTCCGATCCAAGTTGTACAAATTTGCAACCAGCTGTTCACAGCCACCGTTGCCCAGAGCTGAGGACCTCCACTTTGTTAGCCAGAAGGTGTGTTATGTCCTCTAAAATCCCCCCGTAGTTGTTGATATTTCAGTTTGGAGCTTAAGTTTACCATGGCACCGTTTTGCTGCACAGCGTGTATGGCACCCTTGTAGACTTCTTCAGGAAAAGTTTGTTTACTTGTGTTTGGAAAAGAGAGGCATAGAAAAACACCCACAGATGCACTTGATGCAGTCTTAATGAACCCAACTTGTGTCTTCCTCCCATCTCTTTCTATTTTTCTCATTCTCTCTCTCTCTCTCTCTGTCCTCCATCCCTCTCTCTTTTCGCCCCCAGGCATTATTGTGACATCTTGGCCTAACATGGACCGTGAGGCCAGAGATCAGTACCTGGTGGTGGTGCAGGTGAAGGATATGCTGGGTCTCAGTGGCGGCTACACCTCCTCGACCACAGTCACCGTCAGCCTGACTGATGTAAACGACAATGGGCCCACATTCCAGCACCGTGAGTCACCCTCATCACTCACTGACACACCGCTGGGCCATTCACACTCGTGGAATCAATGGAGATATACAAAGCGTGGCGCGCTTAGAGGACATGTTTAATAGTACACCTGAGAGGTATTTATTCTATCACACTTCTTTGGTTTTGGTGGGTGGCTTGTGCTGCCAAGCTCTGCATTCTGCTGTGTGCAACTTGTTATTCAGCCAGCAGCCAAAATTAAAAAAAAAAAAAAAATGAGAGGAAGAGTAAGGGAGAGACGAGGAAAGAGATGAGGATGTGCTTGTTCCGTTTGTCTGTGTGCGAATGTGTATGTGTTGCTTAAGCCCACTGGATGAATTTAATCATTCACACATGAAAGGACATTTGTCATGACCTTTGGAAACAAACCTGGCCTGCTCAGAGATAAACCCCACTAAATGAATGCCCTGGGAAGAAATCAATTCTGCAGAAATGAGAAAACAAGGATGATGCTTTTAACTATGAATGTCACACTCGCATTCATTGCTCTTGCTACTATATTCCTCAGGTTCTATACTCCATCAAAAGGCCTTGCAAATATTGTACGGCCACCCTCCGCTCTGAACTGCGCCCTCTGTTATGTCACATAATTGCACCTCTAAATTATTATCAGTAGGAGATTGTTTTTGGGAGCGGCCGGTTGCCTGTTGAGTTCCTCCCAGTTGTGGCAGTCATCCAAATAGAGTCGCTGGAAGACACAATCACATTTTCTCATCTTCTTATTAGAGTTAGGCCAGGATTATGTGGAGTTGCCACAACTTATCTTTGACTCACACAAATTGACCCTCCACCACAATGTTCTCCGTTCTTATCATTTTAAACACTATAGCAGACTTTCTTGACTAGCTATTAACAACTTAGCGTCCAGTTCTGTATACCAGCTTGCAGGAAGCAAACTAAGAATTTTTCTCCCTCTTTATTTATTTTTCTGTCTCTCTTCTTCTTCTTCTTCTTACCACCCTAGCAACCACCTAGTACATCTTGGCAACCACCCAGAAACACCACAGCAACCACCCGTTACACCCCAGCAACCATCCTGTCATGACCCTAGCAACCACCTGAGGGATATTCCACATAGCAAATTTAGACAGTCAACCAGTTAACTGTGGAAAAGATTGTGCTATATTCTGTTGATCGTTATTGGAAAATGTAAACAAACTAGAAACTTAGGCTTAGAAATATGATTCAGTCTTGCTGACTTTCTAATCCTGCTTTGTGGAACAGTCCCCAGGTACACCTTAGCAACCACGTGTAAATCAACAAACACTTTGTAAACCATAGCAACCGTGCACTACACCCTACCAACCACCTTCAGCACCCTAGCGACCACCTATTAACACCCCATCAACTTGCAATCAAGAGGCAACCCTCTTATTTTCTTACACACTGACTGACTGATTGATTACTTGTAGTCTATTTGGTGTTATTAACATGCAAGATTTGTGAAACAATCTTCTTTTTCCAGACCTGTACACCTTTGCTGTCCCTGAAAATGCCGCAGTGGGCACCACAGTGGGCAGGATTATGGCAGATGATGGCGATGTTGGTATCAATGCCAGAATGACCTACAGTCTGGAGGAGGACCTGGAGGAGAGCGCCACGTTCAGAATCCAAACAGACCCAGTGAATCAGGAGGGGGTGGTTCTTCTGGCCAAGGTGAATTCAGATGATATTTTCAGCTGATATTTTTTCTGTTGTCAAAATGACTGAATCCCTCATATCTACTTATTGATTCAATGATCATTTTTTAATGTTTTCAACAAAACAACAATTCCAGAACATACTTCTGTCAGTACAAGTTAAAAATATGAACTTTTTGGCTGTCAAAGACCTTCAGCTGGAAGCTTTCGGTGATCTGTTTTTCTCTTGGACTTGACTGTGTGATTCATACTTGATACAGCATGTTTCTCCTGTACAGCACAGGGATTTCAATTTAGATGGTTTTGTGATAGTGAAAAAAAACAACATTATTTACTGAGCTGAATCTGAATCATTTCGGGAATACACTAATGGTTTGCATGCTGTTTTCTTATTACTAGTATCATAATGTTAATCGAAAATGCAGCATTATTTAAGTGTATACTCACAGCTGGCAACTTATTGACACCGAAAAAAACATTTTCGGCATCCAGACTGAGTCGTGTCCAGCACTCACCACAATAATCATCTATCTTAAACACAATTTAGCACATCTGCAAAGCTTCTTGTATGCCTTCGCATCAATTTATTTTGGAACAAATTACACTGCTTGATGAGTTCTCTGCTTACCGTAGCCAGAGTAGCATCTTAATAATATGACCTTAGTATAAAAAAGGGTTGGAAAATAGTTTCTATCATCTATTATCTACTTTTCTCACAGCCTCTCGACTATGAGAGCAAGAGACGCTTTGTTATGGCAGCAGAGGCAGCCAATGACTATGTGGACACTCGTTTTCTGAGTTACGACGAGTTTAGGGACAGGACCACGCTCAAGATTGTTGTCGAGGATGTGGATGAGGCTCCCGTCTTCCTCGCTCCGGTCTATGAATGGAAAGTTCCAGAGAACGCCGCGGTGGGAACTGTGGTCGGCACCGTCAGTGCCAGAGACACTGACACAGTCAACAGTCCCATCAGGTAATATGACCCCTCCAAACAGTCACCAGGAAGAATGGCATATGTCACCCAACTGCCAGTATGATAATGACGAGGTAGATATCCAGGCTGGAGGGTGGAGGGAGGGGGTGGAACATCCCTAGACAGCCTGCCCTAGACAGCTTCCTCCACAGGGTGAAAAATCATTCCATTTCAAATAGTGTTACTGGCTCGGTGCATCCATTTTTACCCTTGATCTCTGTGGATACCCCGTACATGGTCATATTTATCTCATATTACTTTAGTAGGAAATGAGCCCTGCTGAATAAATCATGACGATTTTTTATACCTCACAGGCTTTTCTATCTATTGCCGTGGTATTATCACAAAGCGACGCGGCTAGGACGTAGGAATGTAATAAAGCACCATACGAGGTGGCATATGGAATTGAGATTTGCAGTCATTTGCAAGTGGGGCACGTTGCAGAGGAGACAGCAGCACTACTGGTGCCTGTAGTCCACCCCAGCAGAGCTTAAGAGTGGCAGGTGCTGCATATCATCCACAATCTAGCCTCTATTAGTGGTCCTTTGGTGACATTGTCACACTGAGAAAATAAATTCAATCTGACATTTAGGTGTTTCCACAATTCTAGTAAATATGATTAAGTTTGCTTAGGTCAAATTGGCTTATTTTCCATGTCGTTATCAACAAAGTGGCTCAAAGACATGAGTCATTACTCAGTCTGTTTTCATTCTTGTTTATCCTAATTCACCATGGTGGAATAATCACTTATTTTAATGGGAGGGAAAGGATGGTAGGGTGAGCAACTTGTGCAATGAGGCAGATATTTCTTGCTTAGACATTTTTACTTGGTTTAAGGCCGATAAATGAATTTTT
The DNA here is from genome assembly GCA_900302535.1 of Neoniphon sammara. Classification (NCBI taxonomy): domain Eukaryota; kingdom Metazoa; phylum Chordata; class Actinopteri; order Holocentriformes; family Holocentridae; genus Neoniphon; species Neoniphon sammara. Next base: position 35,562 of record OMKZ01015110.1, on the reverse strand, counting down.
TAAAGGGCAAAGAACTAACTAAGCTTCTAAGCCCTCACTTTTCTCCACAAGAACTGTTTATAGACAGAAAAAGTTAACCTATTTTAAAAAAGTTAACCTATTTATCTCTGTTTACAAGATACTTTCACTGTCATAGGTGCTCACTTGTGATACAAAAATGTCTGTTGTCAAACTGAGAATACAATTCAGTTACAAAATGGGGGGTGGGGGGGGTGTGCAAGACATGTGTCTATTTCTCTTTTGGAAGGTGTTTTGTTTCGATGGTGTTGTTGCTGCCTTATCATCTTGGCTTGTGTGTATTCTCTTTATTGGATATCTGTCAGCAGATGAAAAAAAATTGAGCAGTTTGCCTAATTTATCTCCCCATGGTATCACAATGCTTTGTTTGCAGAGAAAAAACCTGGCTTGCTAAATGTGTGTCCTGGTGATTTTTCTTCTAGATATTCAATTGACAAAGGCAGTGATATCACAAAAGCTTTCAAAATAGACCTAAACAATGGAACCGTAACAGTTGCTAAACCTTTGGACCGAGAGACTACAAACTGGCACAATGTGACTGTTGCAGCCAAGGAAACAAGTAAGGCAAATTTCCTGTCCTATACAATAGCATCCTGGTGATATGCCCAACTTATGGCACATCTACCTTCAGATAGCTGGGAAACCTGTCTAGAGTGCTGCATGTCTCACAGCAATGTGTTGATGACAAGTCTTAAGTCTTTGTCTGGAATGAAGCAAAACCTTAAACTCCCATGAAAGGATTTACTCTTTAGTTCCCATTCTGTTCACTCTGCTGTCTTGCTTTGTAGACAGCACTGAAACACCAATGCCCAATTTTTTTTAATTATTTATTTATTTTTTTTGCCACAGTTGTGATTCGAGAAGATGTGAACAGAGAAACATTTATCAGTCTTAAGTATTATTTTGACAAAGCTTTTACAAAGCATTTATGATACATGCACCCAGTGGACTCCAGCAAATGTCTATCTTCACAACTGCAGCACAGAACCATTTATCCTCCTCCGTGGCGGTGTTCATCAAAGTGCTGGACATAAACGACAATGTGCCAAGGCTTGCAAGAGATTACCAGCCATATATCTGTGAGGGGACACAGGCGGGAGAAGTATGTATATTATGATGCATTGATATTCATGATTTATGTAGCAGCCTTCAAATGAGAATTTCCACAAGCACAGTAAAAATTCTCATATTGTATCATATCGGATTATATCACCCCACCATATGATTCAGTATATCTTTTTAAATGTAATGTGACTCACATGAAAATGTTTGACTGTTGTACAGCTGCATACTATGCACTCATAACATGGTTATAGCCTAGGTGCACTGCTGAATCATAGATTTGGAGTGTCACGTTTCAAAGAGATCAAAGATGAAGGCTGCGTTTTATCGTACAACCTTGAATATGTAGGTTTCTTTGTCCCTGCTACTAAATTTGTGGAAATTTGCTGTGCGTATGTAAAAAAAAACTGCTTGTGTTAATATTTCCTCATAATGTGTCTTTGTGTGTCTCAGCTTATTCAGCTGCTCAGTGCTGTGGATCCAGATGACCCTGTGGAGGGACACCACTTTTACTTCTCCATGGTCCCTGAGAAGCGCATAAATCCAAATTTCACCATCAGAGATAATCAAGGTTACATTCAGTTAGATTTTGACTATACTCACCATACCATTCACCATACCATTCACCTTGCCTGATTATACATTTTACATCATTCCATATCATGCTTTAATTGTGCTGTTAAAAGAAAGCACAGTATGTTTAAAGATCAACAGTGGCTGCATTTAAGCTCTAATCAACCAAACTGAGACAAAGCTGCTAAATAAATGGAGCCAAAAGCTGTTTTCTGCAGTAACCTCTGAATAAGATTCATTAATGAAACTGTTAATTAATGAAACACTCAGTGAATGTTTCCCAAACTGAAGATTGGTGCACTGCAAACCATATGATTTAGCTTTAGCTTTTGGAGCCACAACTTGCATGCTTGAAATTAGCATCGATAATCCTAAAGTGAACAGATGAAACCAGGTGAAGTCATTATTAAAGTCCCATTTGGTGGCCGGATTGATGGTGCGCTGTTGCTACAACCCCTTGAGAAACTGAGAAATGCAATCCTGCTGCATCAGTGCAAGACAGAAGTAGGGAGGAACTGTCACAAGAGGCTTGGTATGACTCCACATTGAACCTCCAACTTCACAATTGTAGTCCCTCTAACCACAACACTAATAGAGAGATAATAATAATGTAATAACTTTATTATTTCTACATTGTAACATTAGCTACCAATTAAGAATTTTAATGCAAAACAAGATGTGAACTATTTGAGAAAAGTGACACCTACTCAGATAACATTATTGCTGTCATAAAATAAAAAGTAACTATGGAAGCACAATTACATGATAATCAAGACCGTTATCAAAAAATGTGGTGGAATTATCTTGATATTTTTTACATACTGGGTGAAGAATTTTCAGGAACCCATAAGGCACACAACAAATAAGATTTTGGAATGAGATCCTTCACTTTCAATTTTTGTACTTTTGAGCCTCACGGATGGATAAATGGAAAAAAGTACCGGCATTATAGTCAAGTAGGCAGCCAACCTTTCTTCAAATTGAACAGTGAAAAGGGGTAGTAAAAATAGTACAAGTGGTGTTGTTGAAATAGGCAGGACAGAGATGTTTCGCTGTGTAGAATAAGTTAGACTCAAATGTATGCAGGTGCACTATATGAGTGGTTAGCCAGGCAGGCATATCAGTCCGGTCAGCAACCAGGGAATATGAATAATGAATCTCAAAACCGAAGTGGAAACTAATGAAACGTACTTCCATCTGCCACGGGTTATATTTGACTACAAAAGTTATTGTTTAATGTCTGGATGTAGTCTTGGAGGAGCACCCAAAAACTCAAACAGACTTTCCAACTTCATTTTTGAGAACATGGAAAATCAGATTTGACAAGCTCCTTGGGCTTTCCGGAGAGCTTGAATCACATTTCATGTGCCAGCTCACTTTTTAAACAGCTTACCTTTGAACCCCCCGCTCTCCCCTGAAACACCAGCACTCACTGTGGTGGCACTGCTCTTGTTTTGGATAATACTGCTAACTGCACCTCTCAATCTGAACACTGTCTTCTCCTCCACAGACAATACAGCTGGTATTGTGGCACGCAGGAGTACTTTTACCCGCAAGGATCGTACCCAGTACCGCTTGCCTGTGGTGGTGACAGACAGCGGCTCACCAGCCCTCTCTAGCACCAGTACATTGACCATCAGCGTATGCAGTTGCCATCCTGCCGGCCACTGCCCCACAGGTGGGGTGGAAGCCCTCGCCATGTCTATGGGGGTCAGCCTCCAAACCCTGCTGGGCATACTGGTCTGCCTGGTCACACTCACAGGTGAGGAAGAAGGAGCTTCCCGAAGAGTATATATTTGTATTCCATCTTAGTCCAGAAAATCAACCTCCTGATAGAGCTTTTATGTATCTATTATTAAAGGATTACACTAATTTTTTTTGGAGTTTGGCCCATTGGTCACTTGAGCCAAAATCTGACAAGAGGATTGGCACCAAAACCATCTATATCTCTGGCTTTATGCTCTGTCTGTTGTGCATGCTAATGCTTTGACATAAAGTGTGCTAAGTGAGAGAACAGAGAACAGAGAGAATGGGAACTTGTAGCAGCTCTAAGGCTGAATGGTGAATTTTAATGAAATCTTACAGGGTTGTTAAAGGGTTTTTGACTTTACTAATTTTACTAAAAATACACTCTCAATGGCAGAAGATCTGTCTTCCTGCAAGACTTCAAACATAATGTGTTTTGTTTGCACAGGTTGTCAGCAAAGTTAGCGAGTCAGCTGAAGTTTTGCACTGTTGATTTTTAATGGATTCCACCAAAGTTGATGATTTAGATAGATATTGCTTTCATAAATAATATGCAGGCTATGTAATAGAAAAAAATGGGATAATGCTTGTCTCCTGTGTATACTACAGTGTTACTGTGCGCACTGCATGCAGCCATTTATCAGAAACACAGATGATTTTGGTGCCAATCCTCTTGTCAGATATTAGGTAAGGTGACCAATGGGCCAAATTCCCAAAATGTTGTTGCAGTCTGTCATAAAGTATTAGTGACTATTATAATGGTGCATTTAACACAAGTGAGAATTTCAGTGGTATTTTGTAGTAAAAGAAGTATTCTTTTTCAGCAGATCTGTTGTGTTAGTGTGAGCTAAAGCAGTTCCACCTCACATCATCTTGGCAAGTATATACATGTGTGGTAAAGAAATAAAAATAAAACAGGATTTCTCAATAACAACTTTCGTTCAAATTCCCCTTTTAAAACTCGCCAGCGTGCCTTTAACACATAATTTGAGAACGCTGAATGCTTGCAGAACAATGATGTCTGGTAATGAGCATATTGGTTGCAATACATCAGTAGCAATGCCATCTTGGGACATTGATGGGTTTGCATAGTGAAGAGCTTTATTATGACCTCTGCTGCTTTGTGTTGTCCCTGTGCCCATCACATGAAAGATTAATGACAATACCTACTATGCTAACATTCTTTCAGATGAGTACAATACCCAGTGAAAACAAAGCCAGAAAATAAACACCTTGTTACATCGCTATTAGCATTCTTTGCAGTGAGAGGGAAGGAAAAGAATTCTTCCTTTTTTTACCTGAAACTAAAATCATCACTTACAGCCTAATTTGCCCTCTTGTTGATTTTCGCATCAAGCCCGATAACAGCAAAATCAGAACTGGCCAGAATTATTTTCATTGCACTTGTACATTCTAAGTGCATGCCCCATCAGGCACCCTAGATACTCTATTCTCACTAAGCTCATGCCCTGGTGTTTAAATGTAATTATCTCCCACTGTGCTGTGTCTTCAGTGCTGTCTATTTTAATGCTGATGGTGAGGAGGCACAGGCGGAAACAGCAGGAGGGGCTAGAGGTGGAGGTGAAGGAACTGGAGCTGCCTGAGAGGGTGTCGCAGAAGGTTCTGTGTTACGGAGAACCGGGGTCTGGAGGGGCCGACCTGGACTTCTGCCAGCCCGTCCCACTGCGGCCCCACCCTCGGAGAAGGGAAAAGAGACTCCGGAGGGAGGACGTGGCGGCCAGTATACGGATGTCCCTCCGAGAGTCCCACCTTATCGGCCCCGAGGACGAGGTTTTCCGACAGTTTATCATGGACAGGCTTGCAGAAGCTGACCAGGATCCTTATGTCCCGCCATTTGACTGTCTCAGAACCTATGCCTATGAGGGGACAGGGTCTCCCACAGGGTCCCTGAGCTCCTTGGATTCATGTACTTTTGAGCCTGACACTGAGCAACATGTTAATAGCCCTAGACCACACACTGTCAGACTTACACCATGGTATGGAGGAGGAGAGGAGGAGACCACCTTCTGAAGGACATGTCTTATCTTATGAACAAGTATGGTCTTTGCATGATAGACCACTTCCATAAATGTCCGGTGAACACTCATCAATAATGAAAGAAAGATGTTTATGTATGTATGTATGTATGTGTATATATATATATATATATATATATGCATTTGTGAAATCAGTTTCACTTAAAGGAAAAATCCACCCTTGAATATTTTAAAGTCACAATGAAGTGTCATTTTGAGCCTTAATTTGATATATTTCTTGTTGAAACAGGTTGTTGGGGGCGAGGCTTAACAAAAAGAGGCATCTTTCAAAACTGTACACCAATAGAAGATCAGTTAGGAAGTGACAGACCATTTAATTTAATGTGAGGGGTGTCTGTTGAAAAACATTTCATTTTTATTGAAATTTTTCTTCACATCTATGGGTTCAGCATGACATCACCATTGTAGATAAACTGTTTTCCACAAAGTAGAAGTAATGGGATTTTGATATAATTGTGCCATAAAATCTAACTTTAGTTAATTCTTTGATATTTATTGTTAAATAGGTTAATTTTCGGGAATTAAAAATTGGCTAACAACTTGAAAAAAAGTTATTTTTCATTTCACTGTGACTTTGACATGGTCAAATAATAGCTTTTTCTGACATACCTTACATTTCTGGGTCTATTTTATAATTGGGTGGTGTGTTTTCTTATTCCCATGGATGACTGGTCAAATGCAGATGGCATTATTTTCTCTGCTGAGCTTGGATTGTGGTAGCAGTTTTTTTTTCATTTCATTATTATTATTTTTTTCCAGTTAGCTAAAACATCAAACAGTAAATCTGTAAATATTAGTTTTTGATGTCAGCCTCTCAAAATCAAACACCAAGGGCTTCTATCTAGACTAAATATTTTTGCACTGACCTTCACCAATAATACAGGGGAAATCTATTGAAAAAGAGGCTGAGATACATTTTTTTCAATTACAGTAGCCTCAGTGGACCAGAATGCAATGCAGCCACAAGACATGTTGCACTGTAAAGGCCGTTGCTTTCAATTTTGCTTGACTGTTAAAACTCTCACTCTCTTGCTCTTACTCTGGTAGCACTATTGCTCTCTCGACCTACACGTACAAACCGCAGTTCAATGCAACAGGTTCCCACCTGTCCTCTGGGAGCTGTTGAAAGCCATTCTGGGAAATGTTAGAAATCACAAACTGAAGTAGAAGTAGACGAGGGGAGATAAATACACCGAAAAAGTAAATTGCACAAAGACAACTTGAGGTATACACTGAACATCACAGACTGACAATATACATGAGAGTATGCAAGGATGGATTTTTCCTTATATTACATGTGAACATTTTGACTTATGCTTTAATTATTACAGCCGTTACAGTATTACACTCACTGTATAATACATTTTACTGACCTGTGATTTTTACACTTCTGAGGACCTGTGAAACTATTTGCAAGAGCATATCTGTCACTTCTCATCATGTTACTGCTTGGCATTTTGGTTCATAACGGTTGGCATGTGTATTTAAATTGCACATTATGAATTCATATAAAGTATTCTTCCCATGGATGTGCCTGTGCAACTTACTTTTTTTTTTTTTTTATAAAAAGAAATACTACTTTCTTTTAGCTCTGGTCTCAGAAATGTGAAAGCTGATATGCAGATGGTAACCATTAAATATTAGTGTTAAACAAGTATTATGCTGTATAACATGGCTTTTTGCTTCCTGATGAGTCACCAGGGAGCCCATCACACTGGTCATGTCAGCCAATCATCCGCAGAGAGCACATGGGTGTCTGGCAGCAAACCTCCAGCAAAATAATGTTGAGACGAGGAAAATGAGCAAGGGATTGATTTGAAATGTAGAAAAGAAATGGAACTTGAGAGACGGAGCAGTTTGAGTGCAGAGGAAAAAACTGGTGCATGATACACAAAGCCTGGCTCTCTCCCTTTTCTTTCTCGTGGTCAGCTACTGTATTATTGAGAAATGCTTGCTTGCGGTTAGTTGTGTGGGTGGCTGCTTGGGGGGTGACTGGAGGTAATTGCATGGTGATAAGGTCCGGCCCCCTCCCCTTCTCATCAACTAATTGGGCTGTTTGCTGTCTGAGAAGGTCAACGTTCAGACCGGAGAGAATACAGTTCTCACTGAAGATATAACTACATTTCACATGCAAACCCTTGTGGGAAGTGGTTAAGGATGCAAAAGGTAAGCGCGGATATATGGGAAACAAATAATTGCTAAAAGACCTGTGCAGTTTTTCCTTGTGCTGCTGTGGTTACTTGTATCAGTGGGCGCACCATTTTAGCAAGACAATTTCAAGGCATTGCTGCTGCTCAATGTGAGCTTGAATAGCTTCCACATGGAGCCCTGTTGGAAACAATCTATCAGAGCGATGTGTTTTAGACGAAATCATAATCTCACAATGGTTTCTATAGAAGCAGGTGTTCTCAAAAAATGTCTTTTTAAAGTCCTTTCAAACCAATCTCTACAGTTCAACGTGTGGGACATTGGATTTGCCCACGAAGGCTCCGTTATAATTCCTTTTTCAATAGCACCTTAACGTCTAAAGTCATTCAGCTCCTGGTGTCATTTAACCTTCTGAATTTTTGTCATTACCCATGGTGAATATCACGGGTAATTTAACCTAACAGCCCTTTTCTTTATGTAATTATGTCCATTACGGCGTTGTGAAGGATTTCACTCTGTCAACTGTGTCTGTCCTCTACTCTCCTGCACTGGTTATAGATTTAGCGCTTCCTTTCAAAAGCAGTGCCAAACCCATCACAAAGTGCCATGATGCTCACTTGAGAGTCTTTTATAAGGGCTCTCGTTTGGCAGATATCAGGCTGATTGAAAAGATGCCTAAAAAAAATCAAGACCATTTTCAGTATGAATACAATGAGGACTAGATAAAGAGAGATTAAATAATTTTTACACATTGGTAATGTGAACATGGTTTATGAGCATTGCTACAGATGTAATTCTATGAATCACAACGGGTAAATAGTCTAATAATTGTGGCCATCCAACATGTTATCAAAATGAGACCATTTGAAAAATGTGTCACCTACACACTAGCCTTTTCCTTACAAAGAAAATATATATTTTTTTAAATACCGCACGAACATCATGCAACATTTCCCCTGCAAAAGAGATATACAGATAGTGTGCTACACCAATATTTTAAATGGACAATATATTGTATGTGGCGTTTTTACGCATTACATTTACAATATCTTAGAAGCTAATAAAATTACAGAACAGTCCATTATTAATTGACTGGTGATATCAGTGATAGTGTTTCATTTCAGCTTTATCTCGGTCCAGTGAAACTGGAGATTCCAGCTGATTGTTACACTGCAAGTGACTGATCAGGATCAAGGATCAGGACTGAGACTGAATATTAAGATTTAGACAGCGCGCGTCTTAAAGATCAGTGTTTAACTTCACTCAGTGCACCGGAGTGTTTAAGTAAACTGGCACCAGGAGAAATGAGTTTCCTATGTGAGCTGTTGTACATTAGCACAGCTGTGATCACCACAGCATGTGTGCTGGAGTCAAACCTGACAGAAAAATGTGTTAAAAGATTATGCAAACGTTAATATTTTAGGATTTACAGAATACATTTCCTCCAAGTATTTCATGTGAGTCTTCACTATTCTTTTTCATTAATGAGCTTCCACTTGTTCCAATGAGACTTGTCACACTTTGAAATGTGAAATGAATAAGTAACAATGCTGTACAACACATTGTTCGATTTTTTTTTTTTTTTTTTTTTGTTCATT
>OMKZ01015110.1:0-26340 GCA_900302535.1 Neoniphon sammara | reverse complement strand
ACAATTTTTGTTTTTTTTTTTTTTTTTTTTGTTCATTAGCAGCTAATGAAATTGGTCGCAATACAAGACAGCTGACAGTTTGAAGGCAATTTACTTAATGTCAGGGTCAGTAGTAGTTGGAATGCCAGTGTTCTTTTTGGATTGCTTTGGAAGGCTCTGGAGAAATTTCTCACCAATATGTTTATTACTGGTGTGATATTATGTCTCTAAGTAAACAAAGTAGAAAAAGTAGGAAATCCTTTGTGCTCTATGGGTGGATGCATAAAAACTGCTGACCTTCTGTGATGACATTATTTGGTCTGTCTGGCCTGATCACCAGAGCAACAAACACTTAAGGTTTTTGCACTGACAAAAACGTCTGCATATTTCCGTTGGCATTTTCAGCTTTGGAAACTGGGACTGGTGATGCTGTAAATCTGGGAAACGCACCAGGCCCTATTACTGACTATTTCCTGAAATGACTGGCAAGAATTTTTTTTCCCAGAGTTGGATGTGAAACTGTCATTAATCACCAATTTTCATTTTGACTACAAACCCTGCACTGTTATTTCGGGAACAGATTACATAAACACAAACTGATGAAAACACACTGCACAAGGGCCGGCAGGGTGTTGTAGTGAACGGCAGGAGCATCGCTTTTCAATTAAAGGACCCGGCTTCAAGCCTTGCAAACATCATCCCTGCTGAAGTGTCTTTGAACAGGACAGTGAATCACTACTGTTTGTTTTCATAGTTGTTCAGTGGTAGTTTTAGTATTTGTGGTCTCGTTTATGAACTTAGTACTACAGTAGCTCACAAAAAGTGCATTTAATATTCATTCATAAACCTCACTTGCTAAGGAAAACACTACAACAAGTCTCACATGCTCTAATTGGGAGTCAGGTTAATTATTGTATTGAGGTTTGGGGGAATGGAAGAATTGAGGTGATAAGGAAATGACAGACTGCAGAAAAACAATCATTCACCTCCTGTAGACAGACATCATGGCCTTTGTGGACATTAGTCAGGGACAACAAAGAGAGCAGCACACTCAACCTTTTTGGTACTAGAGCAAAAGAATAGGCTGGAGCAGATAAGTACAGATTCAGTCAGGGACAGGCACACTTCACACCAGAGTAGTCACATCGTCACATGATGTTATTCCACGCTATAAACAACAAGTGGTGAATGGGCATTTTTGTATTGCGCATTTATTCTCTGGAATGAGGTACCTGAATGAGGAAGATCGCTATCAAAAGTTGCAGAGCCTTTTTAATGAAATTGGAGTGTGACCTGGGATATGAGATCAAATGGGTTACTTTTTTATTGGATATTTTGTATATTGGATCATTTTCATTTTGGATTACTGTTAAATAAATAATTTGTAATAGGGCACTTATTATTTCCGTTCCATTCGTGTATTCTATGTGTATTTCAGCATGATTTGTTGTAGCATAACTTTTGTATTCTGTGTATATTTTGGCATAAATGTTTTTCTATGTTTATTGTATGTCTTTGAAACTATTTATTTATTTATTTGTTCATTTATTTTACATAAGTTTGTGTTGCAGAGGCATGCAGAGAACCTAGTTCTATAACTTGAACAGTGCCAAAATCAGAGTTTGAAGTGGGGTTTTGAACCAAGGACGCTTTAAAAAGCAAGGAGCTCTCGGCTTTACATAAACACTGAAAAACAAACAAACAAACAAACAAACAAAAAAGCATTTGAACACATCACTGAAAACCAAATAGTCTTGCCTTTTAAGAACGGTAGTTGTCTCATACAATAGGAGAGCCTTAATTTCATTAAAGTGTCTTCAGCTTTAAAGGGTTTCAGCAGGAGCCATAAGAGCATTCAAAGAACATTTGAAACAGCCTTTATATACAGTGCTTGATGTACTTCTCAAGCTCTTCTCTTGTGAACATATATTAAACCATATTGCTTAGCCACAATGGTCAAAGTACTAAAACTAAATTGAAACTGAAACAATTTGATCTTAAATGTATGCAACTTTATAGAACAATCACGAATATATCAGGCCTCTGATATCAGTGGCAGAGTCTTAGGACAAGATCAATGAATTCTTTAATATCAGGCGATACTGTTTTTGTCAGTTTTTCCTCCACATAAGTCAAGAGAACATAAGTTATTCTTCTCCACACAAGCCATGAGACTTTCCATGGAATCAGGATATATTTGAGCCATTTTCAGAGTTTAGGTTCTTATATCATTTTTTTTTTCTTCATGGTAGCCGTTGAATTGAGAAAGAAATATTTTCCACTTATCATTCACACCGCATCCAGTTGATCTGATTTCATATTGTTCTTTCCTTAGGTCTGTAGTGTGAAACTACTATTATGGAATACCAAAGGCCCTGGGTCCAAAGTGAAAAGTCCCATTAATAAAGAAGAGATTACTTTCACTTGCTGTCAAGGCCTTCTGCCTGCTAAAGGATTGATGCTCTCACATTAAATCAGCCCCTTGAAAGGTCCTTCCAAAACTGCATGAGTGCCAACTGTATAGGTTATTTTTCCCCCTCTTTCTATTATGTTTCACTTTCAGGGCATGTTTAATGGCATTATCAAATTATTGATATCAACAATTTGTTTATTTGTTTGTGTAAGATGAATCATTTTTAATGACAAGTTGTCATTATTTCAGACCATATCTACAGATTTGTACCCTCTTTTTTCTCTCATCTGCTCTTTCACTTTTTCTTTTTTCTTGCTTTCTTCAGCTCATTCTTTCTCCATTTCTCTCCTCAGAGCCACAGGGTTTGTTGTTCACTTTTTGTTGTTTGAGCCATCATTCAAAATGCAGGGCTTTCTTCTGACGTGCAGCGAAGCAGGGAAATGAGAAATGACTTACACAGTTTAGCTCCTCTTCATTTTCACTTGCCTTATTATTATCAAACACATGCACGCATGCCCTCGCACACAGACACACACACACACGTACACACATGGGCGTGCACACATGCATACACGTGCGCACCCGCAGATGCACACACACGTACCCACACTGTCTGCATACACTTTCACAGGTGATTAGTGAAGTCTCCCCAGCAAAAAGACACCCAAATCTGTAAAGCGGTGAGAGGTTTTTTGTCAATGTCCACACTGCATGACATACATCTAGTCGAGTCTGACACTGAGGAGAGGAATGGTTCTGCCACGCCACTAATTAGCTGTCATTCATAATTGATTAAGGTCCAAATATAAATAATAAATGGAAATGTAATTTTATTTGGGATGTATTGTCATTTACACTTACCTTGGGCACTGCTCAGACTTGGTGTAAACATGGCTGCATAATTGCAAAATAATTTGCCAATCGCATTTAGTTAATCATATTAAAGGGCAAAGAGAGGCTGAAGTTGTCACCTGGCTCTGCTACCACAGCAGTTTTTCTATTTCTCAGTTTCTTCTAATGTACTTCCAAGTATACTTATATATTTTCTGCATCATTGTTTTACTGTAAAATGTTTTGAGACCCATGTTGGTGATAATACACTTTAAATGAATTTTCACTAAATACTTTACATGGGTAAAGGATGGATAATTACCACAAATCAGATTGTCATTTTCATTAAATAGTTAAATTGCTGCTGCTGTTGTTTTGGCCCCAAGTACAACAGAGTTCATGTGGCTCGAACATATTATTTTGAAGAGAACTTATCTAGGACGAGCTCATGTTTGTCTTACAGTAGCCTCAGCTGACCGCCTTGGCCACAGTCTGGGATGGATGCCTTCTCATTTTGAACCTTTTTGCAGGAAACTAATGAGTATGCATGTGTGTGCACATGCATTTAAGTCTGTTACTGTACCTAAGCAGTTTTAATAATCATCATCAGCCAACCACCTGTCTCCTCTTGCATTTAGGGTGTCTATGTGTGTCCATTGTGTATGCGCATATTGTGAGGAGTGTGCTCTCTGAGTCAGAAAAAAGCCATCGATGCAGTCCTCAGAAGTAGCACATCATTAATAACGGAGGGACCTTTGAAGATCCTGCATAAATGTCTAATTAGGTTTGGTAACCTTTAGGAAACTCAAGTGGGTGAATACTAAACAGGCCCGGAGATCTTGTACTGCATGGCAAACTAAGCACTCAACATGTGGGAGAGTGCACTGACATTGAGGAGGTTTGTTCCCCTGCCTGAAAGGGCATGCAATTTAAGCCACATTACAAGCGCGTCTGAACTCATTGGCCAATTTCTGGCCAATTTATCGTAGTTAACCATCCTGTGTATACACGTCATCATCGAAGAGGAAAATAGATGCTGAGTGTTTTTTGTCCTGCCCTTCAAGCTGTGTGGATCAGCGTTGTGCAGAACTGTGACACGGCTGCTGTGGCATTTAGCAGACCCTTAAGTCTGAGTATTTGAACCATCTGATGTCTTTACGCTGACACGTCACAGGAATGATGTGACCGGGTAAAAAATTATGGTAATGAAAGCAGCAGTAACAGTTTACATTTACATTTACATCATGGTCGTGTTCCAGAGTTGTAACCTGTGTATTCATAGATGCATATCTCTTGGTGTTGCACAAGGAAGCTGCTTTGGTCGTTTACCTTTTTCAATATACATGCTTCCACTGTGTGATGTCATCAGAGAGCACATTGCTAATTTCCATGGTTACGCTGACGATACACATTTATATATTTCTACTGAACACACAAGAACCTCAAGTCTTCTTGCTTATCCCCAATCAATAGGTGCAATAATCTTTTGATAATTAATGGAAACAAAACTGAAATATTTTTGCTTGGCCCTAAGCATAAAATATCTGACTCCGCATGTTAAAGCAGAAGTAACAAGCCTGAGGGTCATTTTAGATTCTGACTTAAAGGGCTAGTTCGAGATTTATTGACACAAGTTGATGCATCTTAGTCGTGACATTGATGCATGGACATTATCTCCATAATCTCCAGAGACGAATCCCATGACCGGAATTGTGGCTAATTATCTGAGTGAATTGGTAGTTAAATGAATAGCAGTCAATAGGTTCAGCTAATGAGTAACACTTGTATTACAATGCCTATTACTCCCATTAGACTGTCACTATATTGTGGAACAATTTTGTCGACCGAATAACGCCAGTTTATTACTATACAAACTTTACCACTCTGAACTTCTTTTGTCAGCAGAACTAATAGGGGGAGTGATGGGTAAACAGACTCCAGTGTGTAATATAGTGACATTGGTCACAGCAAAATAGTTCTAAGATAGAGTGTCAGTCCAATGGGAGCGATAAGCATTTGGTTACATTATTGTTGCTGCATTTTGTTGCAGATGGTTTAAACGTTTTTGTTTTGTTTATAAGTTTTTCCGTGTCTTAAAACGTTAGCCATTAGCTGACCCTGTAAACAAACTGCTGTTCATTTAGCTAACTGCTCACTTGGAAAATTAGCCACAGCTTAGACTATAGGGGTCGCCTCTACAGCATTCTTTTATCTCAGAGATGCTGCAAAAATATGGGCTTTCCAAACTAGACATGATGATTAAAAAAAAGTTATCTTTGTTTTTATTTCAAGTAGATTGGATTACAGCAACGCCCTTTTCACTGGGCTCCCTAGAAAGTCTATTAGCAGGTTCCAGCTAATTCAGAAATCTGCTCCAGGCTTTTAACTAAAACAAAGAAGATGGGAGTACATCACTCCAGTCTCAGCTTCACTTCACTGGCTACCAGTTGTGTTCAGGATAGCCTTTAAAGTCCTCTTGCTTGTTTACAAAGCCCTTAATGGCTTCGGCCCGGCCCATACCTCAGACTCCTTACTGTTTTACGTTCCTGCACAAGCCCTCAGGTCCTCAGAAGCTGGCTTGTTAGTCTCTTTTAACCACCTGCCTTCAAAAAGAACGGGGAAGCTGCATTCTGCAACTAAATGCCCCTAAGCTGTGGAATACCCTGCCAGAGGGTACTGGAGAGGCGAGCTCCATAAGCATCTTTAAGCATCAGCTCAAAACTCATCTTTTACAACCTTTAACATTTTTGTTTTATTTATTTTTTTAATTGTTTGTATTTCTGTATTTTTATATAGGGTAATTTATGCCTACATTCATGAAAAGTGCTACATAAATAAAGCTATTGTTAATAATATATAACAATAGTAACACTGCTAGCATTGTTTTTATACATCCAGTTTCCTACAGCTCATCTAACCATAATTATATAAGCTTTTGTTAAATGCTTATACAGCTTAACTCAGGTTTATAATACTTTCCCAGACTCTGAACAACAAGTGTTGGGACAGACTCCATCCCAACCCTAACCCAACGTAAATCTAACAAAGGAACAAATTAACAAACGAATGAATGAATGAATACATGTCTTTTGGTTAATGATAAAGCAGTTGTGAAGTGTTATAAGGCAATTTTTGCTGTACCATGTCAGCTAGCTAAAATCTCCTCTTTCAGCTTGGCATCCCCAATTGAAAAACTGTCACCTACTACTTACTTTGTTTGTGTTTTGACTCTTAAGATTAAAATTTAAAGACAGGTTTTCACTCCCAAATTACAGTGTTTCTCTATTTATTTGACACATGTCTCCAACTGAGGTTAATGCTCTTAAAAGCATTATCACAGCCATCAAAATATACTCTACTGTAAAATGAAGTGCTTTATAAAAAAAAACTAATACTGAGATCAAAACTACATGATTGTCATGATATAGTAACATATTCAGAAATGTTAACACAAGAATTTTGCAAAGTTGCACAATCCTTTTCCAAAATGTGATTTTTAAAAAAGTCCATAGTATGATACAGTGAAACTTTATGTACAAGCTTGTTTGTCTGCTATTTTTATACGTGTGATGCAGTGAGTAGGCAGAAGCATCGATGAGCTTAATGAATCACAGTTTGCTTGAAAAGAAACCACAAATGAGGTTAATGTAGAGATGGCTGTTAACTGTTTTGAGACCTATAAGAAACGGAAATTTTGAATCACTGCTAAACACACATTTTCTTGCATTTTGAGGCTGTAAAGTTTATTTACTTTAGTTTTGTTTGTGAACAAGCATTATTTAAGGTTGTGAAAGCTGAGAAAAACATTTTGAAGTATAAACCATTTTTGAAGTAGAAACCAAACTTGTTTGTGTGAACGCAATACATCCAGAAATTATATGGGGAGATTACTATAATGCCAGATTGAGGATTAATTATTGGCAAAAAGTGTTGAAAAATCCAATCTCTGTGTGGTGATCAAGAAGCTGCATCTCTAAACACTGTAGAATATGTGAAGCACTATATGTTTGCTAGTACCTTTTATTTATTTATTTATTCTTTTTTTTTTGTCTCGCACTTAACAGCTTACAGCCTGTCCATAAATCCTAAAAAAAAAATAAACTCAAGCTGCCCTGGTGATGAAACTTTTCTTCAGGTTCCTGGCTGAACCTGCGTAAACATTCACATACAAAAACATGCAGTATGAGCATATGCATGCTCTCACAAATATTTACTGTATACACCCACAGACACACACACACACACACACACACAATACTCGTAAGCATGCACGCACACACACACACACACACACACACATAACACACACAAGTGTGCATGCACACACACACACACACACGCACACACATACACACAGATATGCACACACACACACACAGAGACACACACACACACACAGTTGTCAGTACACAGTGTAAAATCAGAGGGGCTGTTAATGGAGGCGGACAGCTTGGCTGCTGCTTCATCAAAGTGCAGAGGAAATGCAGATCTGTGTCCTGCAGGATGCTGGGAGTTGGATCAGCTTCCTTGTGTCTGCTGAATTTGAAACACATACCAGCGGGGATCAGACAGCCTTTACCACTGTACACTGACTCTGTAATGGCTATCTATGGGAAATATTTACTCATGGTCTCACATGTGTTGTTTTGCCCATCAGGAGTCCACACTTGTCTTTCATCCAGATATCTTGATTTAGTTGCCAGCGATGCAGCAGCCTCGAGTTTATATCCAGATTTGATTGATAAGCAGCCCTGTGCAGCTCTAACCTTTCTTCCTGCCAGCATGGTTATTAGGATAATAATAGTAAAACACTACTAAGGTGGTGGTAGTAGTAGTATGACTAGTACTAAATGTATTAGTTCTATTACCACTAGTACTACTACTTACACTACCAATACTCCTTTTCGTCCTCTTTCTCCTCCTAATACTCCTATGCTGCAAAAAAAAACCCCCATCAAATCAAATCGAAATTTCCAACAAGTCATTTGCCTTATATTTTTTAACCCGTTAAACTATTATTTCCCCTTAAATTTTCTCTTAAGTAGCTTCATAGTTAGAAAACACCATATAAAAAAGCCATATACTGAGTGAAATATTCAAACCTAAGATGCATTTGTTTTATGGCTGCACCATTACATCAAAGAGAAAATATTTAGATATCATGTGCAACATATAATACACATTTCAGTAAGACATATTTGGTATCTTTGTAAACCTTCGTCTCTCCGCTGGAATTTAAAATAAATGTAACCAGGTGAAAATGGTTAGAAAACATTTAACAGTGTTGATAATAGTAGTTCACATGGTAAAGTGATATTTTAGTAGCTATATATATGTTGCCATGGAGACAGGATTACTCCAGGTGCGCCATGCATTGTGATGACGTCAGCGGGCACCGGGGTCACAGTTCACAGGAAAAGCGGGCTACATTGTACCTCGAGCCGTGACTAATGTTTGGAGGTAAATATTCCTGCATATTACAATGAAAGTCTAAAATGGACATAAATACTGATGCATGTAGATGTTACTAAACCATGTGAGTCTCATGCGTAACATTTTTGTACTTTCTCGCTGTTTGTAGATTTGCAACACGTGTCGAGTATACAGTATACGTGGGTGCAGTAGACAACTAAACTGCAGGACGGCGTGAGTTAGCATGTAGACTGCTAAAGTCGCACACACAGTAATGTTTTATGGATTTATGGAGTGTACTGAAGTATATGCTCATTGTGCCGAACACAGAGGGGAGATGAGCATGGCGCGACCAGTCCCACTTGTTTATCTTGGTGGGCGTGCTGCGAGTTGAGTGAGTTGAATCTAAAATACTCTTATGTTGATGAACATAAGAGAGTTTATTTTCACTATTTGCTACTGTAAGACATTATTTTGATGATAATGTTTGTGTAAAGTGATGTACTTTCAAGTATTCAACTGTAAAGTCTTTAATATGGAGTAAAGGGTAATTGCCGAGCTTGAGTGAACATTTTGTTGTATCCTGTTTCACTTATTTCTATATCAGGTTTGAGAGGCCACTACTGTTGTATATTATCTGTTGTTTAATGATAATTGACTACTGTGTATTATCCTAAATACAATCTACTGTCAGATGTTCATTGTGTTTTACAGTACTGGATAATTATTAGTGTTTACAAGCATCAGTGCTGTGAATCCTAGCTTGAGTTAAGGGTTAGCCTTACAGTGTTAGTATTAATGGCTAATTATTCAGGGAAAGGATACCTTTAGGAGAATATTTGTCAGAGTTAAGCAGATCAGCCCACTTTTGTCAAGAAAATGACACTTGATTCAAGAAAATTCTAGAAACAAGTTGACTAGCAAGATTTTTTTGTTTTTTCAAGAAAAACAAGATTTTTAAGACTTAATATGAGACTAAATGACTTGTTTAAATGGAGATTTGTTGGAATCAGAAAAAGAAGAGTCAGAATAATCAAAATATTTCTAGCTTCAAATGTTTGTGTGAAAACCACAGGAGAGGAGAGAGGAAAGCGAAATATGTATTGACAACAGTACCAAGCAAGGTCTCGGGTTCTGACCCACTGGGCTTATCCATCACGCTCCTGTCACACGTAACATGTTATTTGTAGCTCTGTACATCGTGTTTTGTTTTTGTTTTTTGGCGGGGATTTATCTGTTAGTTTAATTTTAATCTCTAATTATCTTGGAGATAAACCACCTCACTTTACAACAGATATATTTAGCCTGTGAGGGAAAAACAAGTCAATCTTTATGCCATTATTGGTGTCAAAACAAGGTATTTACTAAGACTAAATGCTATAGCTATCGCAATTTCATCACAGCGTAGCAACAATATACCAGATGTTTTGTCATTAGGTATCAAGGCAGTGCAGCTCATCTCAACCATTCAACAAGGACAGGATTTTACAACAACATATAATGAATCAACACTAGTGCTGTTTTAGGAGAACCTCTGTCAGCCCCTGGGAGCCATGTGCAATTTTATCACATTCAACAATCTGTAATCACCATTTTTTACTTTAGGCTGAAGGTCAAAGAAAATGTCAGCTCGTGAACAGTGAATGATATGCAGGCACATTTGGAGTCACAAAGACAAAACTGAGCAACTTAAAAGAATTGAGAATCAGCCTCAAATACCACTCTTACTCCCACAACCATTCACTTTCTCCTTCTTAATTCTCCCTCCAGAGAACTAGAAAGAAAGGGTGTCAACTGGTTTGCCATATTGATGGAGCTGAAGGTCTATGGAGACCTCTAATTTTCTGAGTGAACGGTCCCAGAAAGAGCTAATGATATGTTAATGCTGAATGGCAGACATTAGGGAGGCCAAATGACGGCAATCCCAATTACCTCTGAGGGACGTGCCTTGTGTGGTTTTGTCACGCAAACAAACTCTGTAAATACAAATAGCATGTGGAACGCCATGCTGAAAGGACTCTGGGGTGGCTGACAAAATGTCACCGATCTGAGGAGGAAGTGAGGAAGTGAAGGCCATGCAACTTATCCTCCAACAGTCATTACTGCTTCATTATTTGTTCAGCTCTTTGTTTAAAAACAAACAAACAAAAAAATGAACTATGCCTCAGAGCAGGGCTGGATGGTATGTCGATATTATATCAATATCATTTTAGATTTTAGATATTGTAATATCATGATATGGTATAAATGTTGTCTTTTCCTGGGTTTAAAGGCTGCATTACAGTAGAGGGATGCAATTTTCTGAAATTATTAGACAGTTTTGGCTGTTTTATTATTTGTGTCTACCTAATTGGTCATCATATCCACACAATTAATGATTATTTATTGAAAATCCCATATTAAATATCTTATGAAAGAACCAATTGTCATTCCTACAAAATCGTCAAAATATTAAAAGAGATCTTGTGATAATTGATTTTGTCTATACTGCCCAGCCCTTCCTCATCGTAAACTTAAAGTCAGTGCCATAGCCAGAGATTTCTGTCCTCCATCCCCAATCAGAAGAATCACGCTGGCATCATTCTGATCTTTCCAAAGTGTCACAAAACCTGAATGGATTCCCGAAGATGATTATGTTCAAAACTTTTGATTGTTTCTCTTGTTTGTTCTCTCAGAACTTTCTTGTCACCAGTGCAAACTTTTGTTTGGCAGGAATGTGGGGATATCATCCTCTGTGTGTTTACTTTAGCAACAGTATCTACGTGGGATGGAACCACCAGGAGGAGGTGAGTTGTGAATGGCACACGACCGAAATATGCCACAGCAGATTTTGAATTCCCAAACTCCCTACTTGTACATATCTCCTTGTGTGGGTTTACCTGCCTATATATCTGTTAGGATGTATGTGTTAGTGTTTGGCCAGGCTTAGCCGCGGATTGCTTTTCCCCAGCCCTCTCTAGTGTCTGCAGCATATGGCCATTGTGATGGAGGGTAAAAGGAAATGACAGGCCATTTGAAGATGCTCTAGTCCCTGCATCATGAATAATGCAGAGGGTGCAGTGAGCAGGTTCTCGGCGCAAGCTTCAAAGTTTATCGGCCTCCCCTGTCTCCCTGGGAGAGAGACTACAGTGCTGTGGGGAGATTAGACCGACACTGAGCAGGGACCTGGTCAAACTCAATTAAATACAACCAGGATAATTCCATCCTCTCATTGTTCCATTCGGTTTTATTAGAAAAATAAACCCTGCGTGGTCACACCTTGAAATCACAATAGAAAAAGGACAACAGTCAGTGAATTATTAAGCAGGGACTTGACTGCTTCTTCATGTCGGGATGGTTGTTTAATATAAAAATATGGAAATGAGTAGATGCCAGAACACATGACCGATGAATTCCTTCATTAATTTTGTCAGACAAACATCCTAAGATTAACAGAGTGAGAAATGCCAGACAGAAATATACAGCGTCTTCAATGATGCATTCAAACTTGAGATATGTACTTTATTGGACTCGCGATTTTGTATGAATCAGTTCTCGATGCATTTGCATCAGGGGAGTCAAACAGTGACTTGAATTTAAATACAGTGATGCAATAAAATGCATAGAAGTGGTGTTCCTCTTCTCCTGTTGATTGGTTTTAATGGTCCCGTTGATAGATGATGCTATAAATCATCTTTGTTTGAATGTATGATAACAATGCACACAGAAACACCTTAAAAATCCTTCATCTCGCAATTGGCCTGTGTTTCAATATGCACATGTTTCCCTCCAGTGTTTCCAGAGTCTTTTGAGATCTAATTAGCCCTGAAGCCCCTCCCGATGGCAGTGTAGGCCTACAGAAACACTTGCATCAACTGGATGCTGTTGTTGCATGTAACTATTTTCCATGTCTACATGATAAACAAACACTTATGCCACCCACATATTCAGTGCTATATCAAGCCAGGCTTGGCTAATGATGATAAACCTACGTAAAAGTACAAAGCGCTGCTAATTAGGCCTATGTCGATTATGGCTCATTAATGCTGATGTTGCTCTGACATGTTTTTGCCAATCATCACTAGAGAGGGCCTCAGTGCATCATCTTCTAATTACTTTAATTCATCATTATACCAATGCTTTAAGCTTGGATACCTTTGTATTGGTGGTGCAGTCGCATGTTTAAAGGGGAATTCTGCCTAAATTGACCTGAGATAAATAACAGGTTGCTGTTGCAGAGGGTGGACTGTCCACTCTTTATTAATGTTTTTTGTATGAGAACATGCCTTCATAAAAATTTCTTTCAACCATCTAAGGCGATGGAGTTTCATGATGTAATATGGATGTAGTTTTCTCTGTCTTGAGAATTCAAAGCTTAAAACTCATACAACAAGTAAAAAGGGGAGAGCTGTAAGAATAGAAATGTACTCTCATAGAATAACAACCTGTTTTTGATTTTCATACCAAGCAACCTTTAGTCTGATATTCCTTAAACCAAGAAACAGAGTGTTAAAAATATAATAGTTTACTGTGTGCATTACTGATCCTTACAAGCAACTGCCAATTACTGTAAGTGAAGTCGTGAATTGTTCAGATGAATTGAACAAAACTGATATTATGATGAAGAGTGACTTATCTTTTTTTCCCACAAATATCTTGTTTTCATACAATAAGAAAATGACAGGCACTGATAACTAAAGGGTCTGCTGAACCTGACAACCCAATTTCATTTTTCCCGTTTTCAGAGGCTGACCATTTTGCAGCGATATTTATGCATCAGTGACAGATCAATTATGAATTCTTTTCAACTTTTTATTCAGAATATCTCTTCATTTATTCCACATTGCCCCAATCTTGCCACTTTGACCTACTTTCGCGCTCCTTGTGTTCCCCAGGCACTCAAGGACCAAGCTGTTGCACTCTCACACACACATACCTCTCAAGAGAATTATTTATATTGCCCAGGTCTGGGACCAGTCTAATTTGGGTGGAACTATAGAGTACACAAACCTCAGGTTTGACATTTCTCTCGCTGAAGGCAGAAGAACTGTGAGCACTGCTGAGAGAGACAGAGAATAAAACATGGTGCTGCAACGCCCTTTGATCTTCCTTTCCCTCCTTTTCTCTTTTTCAAAGGACCAGTGAGGAGAGAGGAGTCATCCAGCTGATACTAAAGCTGGGGCCCCATTTCTCTGCCACCGACAAGCACCCCAGGATGGACGGCCAACAAAGAATTTTTTTTTTCTCTGTGAGAGGTAAAAAAAAAAAAAAAAAGAAAACTGCAGAAAGACTTGCTTTTGGAGTTTTGTTTCATGCTGGGTAATCGCAGAAATAAATATTCACCCATATCCATAAATAAGTGAGGACTTATTCCCCAGTTGGCTTAAAGTTAAGCTTATATTTCAACTCATTTCTCAGCCTGTGTGCTGGAGAAGGGTGCAGCATGCACTTGAGGTAAGTCACTTAAACACTAAAGGTACACCCAAATTAAATTTTTGTGGGATCTAATGTGGAAGCAAGCCACCTTAATCAGCCATATTCATAAGGAACTAATCTTATGTGGTCACCTGCATGGTTGTCTGCCTACACATGAAAAAGCTTGTTTTTATGGCTGAATGGTGAGTGTATTACAGTGGAAAACAAATAGAAGAAAACATTTTCTCTTAAACTTATCTTTCTCATAAAGCTTTAAAGACAGCTATTAAAAAACATCTTGTTTCAGAAATAAAATCCTGGAGATAATATGAAAGTATTAATATTATTATTCACAGAGGACTATAAGTAGAGGAGAATAATTGTGTGATAAATGATTGCAGACACCTGTGTTGCACATGGTGCCAAAAGGCTATTGCAGAAAATGATTTCTTTAACAGGCAACCAAGAGGTCAAACTCTATTAGCAATGTTCCAGCAGACAATCTAAGGAAAAGCGTGTTCCTCATCTCGCCATGAGTCTCTCAAAATGGGCCCTCTTTGTCAGGGCAATTTGTTGATGATGCATGGTTATGATAAGAATTGAGTGAAGTGTCTGTAGTGCCTAAGGCCTCCCTAGCCTATAGGCTTCTGGGCCAAAACGAGTAATCAACCGAGGTCTAGATTGAGCTCCTGATAGCAGAGGGCCCCTGATTGCTCATAAGTACCCCCAGGCACCAGACATTTAAGACACTTTCTGCTGATTTTGATTGACAGCTAGTCCGTTTACAGCAGCTATCAGTGCTAGATTTTACATCAGATGTCTATGTTTGAACTGATGTCCACCTCCTTTATTGCAGATGGAAAAAAAAGCATTGCATCTATATGAAATCCACAAGCAAACCTTGAAAAAAATCTCTAACATCACAAAAATCTGTTTTTATCCTTTTCATACACGTTGACCCACAAAAATGGTACATGCTACACCAGACAGATCTGAATATCTATATGCAACAAAGGGCTTTGGAGGAAAAACAGGGGAATTACATTTGACTTCTGCTCCAAAATTTGGGTACACAGAATTTAAATTGTAAAAACATAAAAGAAGTCTGTTGAAAACCAGAAAGAGAATTTTGGAGAAGTGTTTTCCCCTCAGTTTTTTAAAGAACGTTTGTTTCTCCTGGGTATTGTTAACAAGAAATTATTGCATATTGTATTTGCAGCAAAATGCAACATCCTGCTAGTCTTCTATTGGAGCTTTTCATAATGCCGATTTCCAGATGCAGCTCTATATCTTTTATATGCAGTTCACAGAGATAATTCATCTGATTGTGGAAATGCTATGGAAGTGGCCATCATGTCTGGTAACCTGTGAAAATTTGAGTGGGAAGAGTTAGTTCCTGTAGGCTTGCGTGAACTGCATTATAATGAGTGCACACGGTTATCTTGGTTACTCCTGACTCATAGTTAATATTCTCAGATGTTTTCCTTTTGCCATCTTCAAAGCCTTGGAAACTATGTCAATACCTGTAAGGAGACGACATATTTACCGGCCCAAGTGAAGATGCATAACAAGCTCATTGCAATCTATTGCATCACTGTGAATTATAGTACTGTCAATTGTATTCATGAACCTGTGAGAGCTGTTGAGATACAGCGAGAGCCAAGAGTCCCTGGTCTGCCACGTTGCATCACGCTTCTTCAGTCATAGCACGGCTCATCTACTGCAGATTTTTACTGTGGACAAAAGCGATACTGGAGATTCAAAAATGCTAAACTGGAAGAACCAGTGTGCATGAATTGTTAGTTGTGTATGCATACTTATAAAACTAAGATTTCTAATTCACTAGTAGGTTTTCAGACGTAAAGCAAAATTACTGAACTAATTCTAATCTTTAGATTATAGGGCTGCAGTCAAGACAAAAAGTAAAAATGGTGCTTTTCCCTAAAGATTAACAAAGATAAAATAAATGAAGATGGACCAGTTGGAGGAAAACAAACAAAAATGGCTGAGATCAGGGCAAGTCTGATCCACAAAAAGCATGACACCTTGATAAGTCCCAGTCATCAAAAACAAAAATGGTCTCTAGTGTGGACTGGAGTACTACAGCTTTAGCAGTTCATTTTCAGCAAAGAATGTTCAGAAACTGCCTTTGGGCTACAAAAAGAATTTACCTGGTCTGGAATTAGTGATAAAACTCCAGCAAAATATAGATCAGATCTGGGGGTGCTTTGGTGGCTCACTATGTAGAGTGTGTACCTGGTGCCCTTTGCTGCATGTCATCCCCTCTCTCTCCCCTGTCTTTCCTGTCTATCTCTGCTGTCGCTGTTGAATAAAGCAGAAATGCCCAAAAAAAAATTGTAAAAAAAAAGGTCACATCTGGAATCGTCTCATCTTCAGCATCACTGTTTGAAACAAACTGACCAGGGTGCTCTGCAAGTCATCTTAGATGAATAAATTTAATGGAACGGTTAAAAAAAAAATCTCATTTGCCTAGTGCAGTGTATCCATGCAGGTATTTTCTGTGTGATTCGGAGTGGTTTACACTCTGCCATGACATTACCTGTCTCCCAGCACCCTCATACAATGGGGCTAGGTATTGTTTGCCGGTGTTCTTCAGCAGTAAATACTTCCCAAAACCCCCCTACAGGGGCTGAGGATTACTGTTTTTGGAAGGAGCTGTTATGTTTTTCACATGTAAATTTTTGACCGTTTGAGCTCCACAAAACAATACTCATCCAGCTCCGCTGTACTGGGGTGCCGGGAGACAGGGAAGACCACAGTAGATTGGAAACTTTGCCAAGTTACATAGCAACTATCTGAATGGATAGACTGCACTTGGTTAAGTGCAAAAACATCTTAATTTGTATTTTGGGTGAAGCATTTCTTTAAAAAGGATTGGGTCAAATGGCAGATAGTGTAATCTCTAGGAGACCACTAAATATTTAGCAAGTGGTGCACTCTAGTCTCGCACATGCACACATGTGAACATATGTACACTAACAAAATAGGTGTTTGATTATCATCGCTCACATAGTCAGAGGTGAAGTATTTGCACTCAGCCATAATGGTGCCTCACCCGACTGCAGGAGGAACGCCTGGCTAACTTGCAAAAGGCTTTTTAGAAGGCCAACAGTGTGAAAACCATTCATCACACATGCCTCTGCAGAGCGCAAAGCGTGCCGCTTTGTCTCCATCAAGCTTTTCAAGTACAAAGTCTTCTCAAAAAAGAGACACGAAACAAAAAGAAAACTTAGCGTCTGCCTCTTCCTCCTTACCCAACCCCAAATCTGGCTCCTTGAATTCTCCAAACGCAAAAAAACAAAAAACAAAATGAAGCCCCATTTTTTTTAACAGTGGATTATCTTTGTTGACTTTTTTTGACATAGTTTGTCATTGGAAACCATCATTCTTATTTATTTATTCATTTAAATCATTGTTGAGAAAGCCTGAAAGAAATCCCTGCAGTCTTTTAAGGAACTGAATGTCCATTTTATTTTGAGCAAAAGGGATAAAAACATCAGTCACACAATTCTGCCTCTTCAAAATAAATAATAATACATATTTGATTTACATGTTGACACCCAATTGTAACATAATTTGTTTCAGCTAAAAAAGAAAAAAAAAGAAAAGAAAAAGAAAATCTGCACAATATGATTATCATACAGTGTGTCCTTTGCCATCAATAAACATAACATGGGCATTATCGATTTTATTCTGCCAAAGACATTTCTGAATGACAATATATGCTGGACTTTGCAAACTACAGAAGCAAAACTCATTTACTTACATAACTTCACCCACTCCACCTTAATGACGGTCACTTCAGGAACAAATTATTTTTCTAGGGTCTATGTTGCTTGAATCTTGCACGAGGACTGATCCTTCAGCAAAGCTCTGTGATGGAGCAGATGTTTCCAGGTGTCGTCGTACAAAAGCAGAGCAACTGAATCCTGACATTTTACACCTCAGAAATCATACATTGGACTCGGCAATAGAAAGGCTGAAGAAAAACAGACTCAGACAAACACCACATTGCAACATCTGCAAAATGTATTGTTAGGATAATAGAAGAAACTGTATGTTTTCCTGTATCACCCAGCAGAGACGTCAAACCAACAAGAGTGTTGTTCTTTTCTCTGTTTGCTGCACACCTTATGTCATCACATGACTCCCTTAGCACATCAACTACGTACTTGCTTATATTGTACTTTGAGACTTTGCACTTTTCATATAGTGTTGAGAGGTATGACTGAGTCCATGAATAATGTGGCTCTTTAAGAAATGTCTGTGAAAAACACCCCCCTCCCAACCGCCTCATTCCCCTGCCCCAAAAAACATAGAAACTGTTGTCAAATTTCAAATGAATAGTCAAGTGACTACTGATTAGCCGCCGGGGACAGAGCACTTCAGGAGAAACTTTTATGTTTTTTTAGCACAAAGATAGCAAAGGAATGCATCAAAGCAAGAGTGCTGGGCTTGTGCCCATCTCTGGAATGAAAGGACAGGTGCCTCCCCATAAAAATACTCCAACATGTATGCAATCTGCAGTCAATGGCTGGACCTGAGCCCAAATCTGAAACCTTTAATGTCTTTTGCGCACAAGGTTTCCTCCTCAGTCAAGCCATTTTTGAAGTCTGTGTCAAAACTCACCATGTCACGCTTTTGAAAATCCATACAAGGGAGGTAAACAAACCAAAACCTTTGAAGTCAAAGTGTTTTTTTTCCAATCTCACTTTTTGTTGTCATTGAATCTTTCCTCCACCGCACTATGGCAAATTCATTTTTCTCAACAGTATATTACTCTTGTTAATTTTTTTAGTTTTAAGTCCAAGAAATGTTAGGAGAGACATTAAGGGGCTATGAGAAGACACTGGTGCCGTCGCTGTTGCCATACAGGTCGGCCAGCTTTTTGAAGCGTGGTCCCCAGTTGCTGAGATAATCATAGTTCTGCTCTGAGTCTGTACTTAGTGACTCCAGTGAACTTAGCGACTCTGCTACTGATCCACTGCCTTCAAAAGCGTACGTCTGCAGAGAGTCATACGGGGGAGCTGATGGGTCCACGTCAGCGTCCTTTAGTCGGTCCCAAATAAACTCTCGAAACACCACGTTGTCTGGCAGGGATTTGTAAGCCGGGCGGGAGGCTGACGGGTAATGAAAGAACGTGGGCGTATCTGGGGTCACATCCCGCCGGACCTTGGGGTCTCTGATGACGTTGAGGTTGCGCAGAGTGACCATGTCGAAGGCCTCGGTGTCCTCCTCTCCCCCGCCCTCATCGTCGTAGCGGACGATGTTCTCCCTGATGTCCCTCTCCTCCTCGAGGATCAGAGGCTCCTTCTTTCTCCGACGCATCGTCACGATTAGTAAAACCATCACTGCAGGAAGATGGAGAAATTTCAGGGTCAGTATTGACTACGAACACGCATACTTCCTTTGCATTTCAATCTAGTGTTAAAGATCACAGGGATTAAAGGCGGACATTGCTTTTGCATGCGAACACACAGTGATGCATAACCTGAAGTTGACCACAATAAGAATCCAAGGGCAGTGATTTGCAAATTGTATTAGACATTAAAAATGTAAGCCTAGAACGTAACACAGTACGGTCCTCCATTTTGTATATACTGTGGCTTCAGGACTTGTAGAAAACTCCAACAAACTGGGATCTCTGGCCCTCTGGGATCGCTGCAGAACCCCTCCTCCAATCCCCATTCCCCCTCCCATACATTATTGCTGAAAATAACTCTACGCCCAAGCAAACTGGCAAATGTCTAATGATCCTCTATCCATCAATGTCATGCTGGTGCCAGTGAAATATCGTTCCGAGGGCCCATATTTCTTTTCCTTCGCGGCATCTAGCGACTGCGGGCTAGAGAGATAGAAGCCCAGGAACCAAAGGCAAACACCACTTCACACCCCCTAATAAGGGAGCAAATGGAGGTGGTGGAAGGGAGGCAGTGTCACATGAAAGGCTGCAGGAAACCCTGATGAATGAGTAGCCCTCTGTTGGATATTTGGTGACTGGTGCTACTCTGCTGCAGCAATGCTCGGAGCATTTCTGGTCAACATTTTTTTTTTCTATAAAATACTGGATCGGTCATTCCGTTACCACTAATAACGCTGATTGTCTTCTCTTTTTTTCTGCATTTCGAGACAGAACGCCGAAAATTTCCGTGGAAGATTGTTTCCTCTGATTATGGAAGCTCAAGTCATTTCAAATTCTATTCGATTCAGTAGGGCTTCTCCAAAGTGAATTACAAAGTGGCACATTGAAATAGAATATTCTCAGTGCTTTCCAGCAAAGCTCTTTAGGGTTTAATGCCTAGAAGGCAGGCACAATGCGTCACCGACTGGAAGCTGGCCAACATCCAATCACATTCTGCGAGGGTGTGCAGGTGGATGGCAAAGCATACAAATAGTCTATCTGTATCAGGTACCAAGTGGCCTGTAAGAAATGATCTCTGAACGGGACGGTTTAGCAAACACGCAACCATGACACAACACTGTTCATGAGACATTTACAGTGTTGATGTAAATGGGGAACAGGACAAAAAGAGATCAGCTCGGTGTTATACTAGCTTTTGCTGTAATTGAATTGTTTCTATGATCCATCAAGCACAATCAGTGGTGAACAAGGTGAGTTTTCTGTGCCGTCCTTTCCTTCCCATCATGCATCATTGTAATGAACTCTCTCATTACAGTAATTTTTCTCGGGCTCTGTAGCCTTGTGTGTTTCTGTCAAACCTGGGACTGATTATTCACTCATTTTGTCACCCACAACACCTCCAGTGTCTCCGTACTGCGGTACAACTGATAAGAGAGGTGGAAAACAGATACTGTGACTGATATTACCGGTGACTCTCCAAGCTTTAAAAAATGATGGGGACAGAGAGGGAATGCATACAGTACACATAATACAAAGGCCAAATAAAACAGCTATATAGAGGCAAATGCTACATTTAGACAGCAATCTTGAATCCAGATATTTTTCCAAAGTCTGAATAGAAACAAAACACACAGAAATCAGTTCTTTCTTTTCTTTCCTGATCAGGTTTAAACCATTGGTACCTTGCTTGAAATACAATTCAAATTCCATCTCTGAGAATGCAACTTGTTCTGAGCACTCAGATCGGTTTTGTGCAAGTGTGTGATTGTTTTTGAATTTTTGTCACTCAACACGTGATGCATATTTGACGTCACGGATTGTGATAAGAAGAGCACAGAACAGACACGGAGAATCATCAAGAAAGTACTGGTGCCTGCATGCAGACATGCATGTTTTTTTTTTTTTGTCTTCTGACAGATAACAGATACCGATCACCTCCATCATGGATGCTGTCTCTGCAACAAATACGATCTGCATTTAAAAAAAAAAAGGCACTATAGGACAAAACCCATGTTACAAGCTAAAATGACTACACTGACGTCTCTATCAGTTCTGCCGCATGTTTGCCACGTTTTAATTTCATTAATGGTGTCTCTGTTGCATTTCTTATTTGTCATACTGTTTACTGTCACCAAAGCTTAATGCGTGTCCGTCTAGATTATTCCTGTGCTGCTTCACTGTCTTTTCAACATTACTGCTTTCAGGGTTTCCCCTCAATGTCAAATTAAAAATTTCCTTACTTTTCCATGACTTTCCATGACGAAAATGTTGATTTTGCATGACCTATATGAAAGCAACATAATACTTTTCCCCCCTCAACCAAAATTTCAAACACACTTCAGATTCAGAGGTTTTATTAAAGTTTATTATTCGGTTTTATATAAATATTACTATTTTGAATTACTTATTTTTAAAATTAGGGCTTAAAATGCCATAATATACCATGACTTGTCCCAAGAACTTATTACATTCCCTGACTTTTGCTGTCTGAAAAAAATCCATAACTTTCCAGAAATTTCATGACACATGGGGAATCTCTATGCTGTTATTGAGTTCTTTGTATCCTTAACCTGCTAACGTTCCTGTCCCCTCACAGTGAAACTGGAGGATGGTTTATGCCTGTTGTCCATCCATCCATTGTGTGCAATATTTCAGACACCATTTATCTGATTTTGGAGAAACCTCACAGAGTGATATGTGTCATTGATCCAGTCCAACATTTTTGAAATGCATCATTTGTAGAGGACAACATGTTTACTGTTAGGTCGTTTTTTTTTTTTGTTTAGTTTTTTCTTTCGTTTAGTTTGTCCTTAACCGACTTGCATGGTTAAATAAAGTTTATATATTTATTTATTATTTTTTTTTAATAGCTTGACAACCAGTGTTGTAATAAGGCAAATAATTATACTGTCTAAGCACACAAATCTGATCTGGCAATTATAATTACAATGTGGACAGTCAGTCTTCGGGATCAGATTTGAAAAACAAATTGGGTTTGCCTGCCATCTGAATAGCCAAAACCATGGATAGATGCACACACAAACACAGACAGAAGCGCAAGATAGGAGAGAGAGAGAGACAGAAAAATAAAAGAGAAGATGACTGGACAGGAAGATATATAGAATAACTCTGAGAGGCAATAGTCAGAAAAATGACTGGCTGGAGCTTTGGAGTGCTACGTAATGTCCTAATTGGCCCTCTGGAGGAATGAGCCATACCTGACCTGCACGAGGAAAAAAGGCACTGGATCTTAACAAGATAATGATTTGTCTCAGTAGTTTGGATGTATCATCCAAAAGTGACTGTATCATTAAAAATGCTTTAAATGACACTAGCAAATAAAAACACTTTTTTGCCTAGGCATTTTACTGCAAGGAATAGAGGACAAGTTCAATTAAATCTAAAAATATCAACCTATGATTAATGACTACTTAGCTTATGAATACATGGAGCCGCAGATGATGTGCATAAATCGCCTCGGCTACAAACACACCGCATGGCTAAAAAGCTGGCTGGTGGGACGGCAGGCAGGTGGAGGAGAAGTGAAAAGTCTAACTAGACTTTGTATAAACCCCATGGAGTGAATTTCTCGGACACAACTGATGAATAATAAGGCCTGGTGGAGGAGTGGTACTCTGAAGTGCTCTCGACGCAAAAATATGCATTGGAGTTATTAGGCTCGGTGATGACGACAGATAACTAGAATCAGTGGTGCTGAAGGAAGTGTCTGTACCTCTCACCTGATGAGAGAGAGAGAAAGAGTGAGAGACAGAGAGAGAGAGAGGATTTGAGGCTAGAGGATTCCTGAAAGTGACAGCAGAGAGACACACCACAGGTCTTATTCTGGCTCTTTTCTCATCGAAAACAATACAATCATGCACAATCACAGCCCAAATTGCTACCTGCAGATTGAAAGAGGTCTTGATGGAAGACCATCAAGGAAGATCAGAATAAAGGAATGGGCAGAACGATTGTGCATTGGCTGTTAATGCGGAGATAGAAGGAAGGGCTCGCAGACAGGGCAAGGATATGCACAGCGAGAAAGCACTGGGAGACAGAACAAAAGGAGACAGAGGAGGAAGGGAGGAAAGAGGCTGGTCCAGTTGAGCAAAACAGACTGATAGAGACAGCCAGGGACACATACACACACACACACACACACACACACACACACAAGGTGACTTGGAGGTATATTAAACTGGAGGTCATTAGTTCTAAGCCTGTGGCCTGAGGCCATGCCGTGCAGAATAGAGCCAGCTTTCATTTGGGATGCTGGGTTCAGGGTTGCACGGCCATGTTTTTCTCCCTGTTGCTTTCAGAAGTTTTCATTTATCACCGAAAGTATTCTCTGTCACAATAAAAAGAAGGCAAACTTCAAGGGGGCTGGAATAAAAAGTAAAGTTTGACCCCATTAAAAAAACTAATTTCGGTGATTGTATATACTATTTGGATCCTCCTCAGCTGTAAATGAAGATCACCAAAGCATGAAACTACTATTGTGTCCTGATAGGGTGATGCTTTGTATGTGGATTTTATTAGCAATAATACAGACTGTTGGTGATGGTTCAGTGCTGCATCATATTTATGGCATGTTAATGAATTCTCATTTACAAGTATCTTCACTAAGAGCTTACCACACTATAATACTAGAGGAAAAAACAAAGAGCAAATGCATTTTAAGCCTCTGTCCTTGAAATAAAATAGTTCATACTTTTCGGCTTCTCTGACTTCACTAAGTCATATAATTAATAATTAAATTTGCTGCAAAGTATATTATGATATGCCCCTTAGAAAATATCTAAATCTAAAACCTCATCACCATCTCAGACTGCCTCCAGGCATTGTTGTCTCTCATTGAAAATCCATATTATGACACAGTGTTTTTATTTATTTATTTATTTATTTATTTATTTCTCCAGTATAGTGTGCTCAAACGCAGGAGGAGCCGACTGCCACAAGAAATTCAAATGGTAAAAAAAAGAAATCATAGTGGAGATGTGCTATTTGGAAAAGTTGTTGGAGACTTCAACATAAATATTAAATCATTTTCACAAGTAAAAGCAGAAACAGCCTGATGGCTAGGTTAAAATGGCAAAAGTCTTTAATTCACGTTTCTACTCGAGTCAAATTATTCACATTCTTAAATATCAAAATCATATGTTGAATATACAGTAAAGTCCTCACACTCCTGCCCTTTAGAGGTGCAAATAGAGCTATGATCATCTATATTCCTTAAGAGCTGAACAAATATACTCAAATAATTACAGCTGTAAAGTAAATATAAAACCTGACTCTCATATCCTGTTAATCCTCAGATCAAAGGCCTGGTGAATCAGTTTGACAGAGCAAAAAATGTCTTCAATCGCAGGAATCAGTTCACGAACACAGCCAGTTATCGTCCGACAAAGACCGCTGTACTGTACAGTGATTACAGACTGGGGCTTCAAGTCCAGGGAGTCAGCGGTGTGTGGACACCTCTTAGCTTTAATTGGTATATCTTAAAGTTGTCTAATTCAATTCAGCATTTTCATGGATTGATCACATTTAGCACTAAACGTTTTCTTCCAAGTAATAGGTCTAAAAAGGATCTTGCTTTCAGGCTTAGTGCAATGAGCACTTAAAATTTAAACATACCTGCTTTAATTGTTCTTAATTACAGCACTTGAGCAGAAACACGTAAGTCTCTTTCCATCTCTGCCAGCAGGATTTCATTTTTACACATTAAAACTGCAATTCAGAGTTAGCTGACCTAAGTTACATGTGTATATTCGCCACGGAAGATATGAAAGCAAAGATGTTACTCCTCAGACCAGAGCTGTGAAATACCTGAATCATGAAAAAAAATCAGGCTTCACCTCCATTTTAGTGAAACTCCACTCACACATTGAACTGCCTGAGGAATACATAACACCACAGATAAGTCTGAACAAGTTCTGAATACGGATGCATGCAGGTTTTGGTGTTGCACTACACCCACACTACATGGACTTTACTCTGAGGAGCAGAAATAGCTTGTTAGCCACTTGCAATCAAAACGTACAGGAAGGTGAAACCGCGGTTTACCCCGCTACCCTCATCCACCACCTCTCCATCAAAGCACCAACTGTTTGACATTTATATACAGTATATATTTTTTCCTTTTTATTAATAGACAGACAAATCTGCACCCCACAATATAGAGAACAAAAGAAAAACATGTTTTTTACATCTATTGTATCCTTAGAGCCGTCCATCCATCCAAATCCTCCCGTCATCCCACCCATTAAAAACAAAAGGAAGTACTAAGATTCATCCATTTAAAGAGAGGAAGGAAGATTAACAAAGAAGGAAAATATATGGGTGTTTGAAGGCTGACAGTGATTACACTGCAAAAAATCTGTCTCAATTTTAACATGTCGTTTAGTCTCATATTCAGCCTTAAAATCTTGTTCTTCTTAAAACAAGTGAATAAATCTGCCACTAGGATACAATAATCCCTCTTGTTTCCTGTGCATTTCCACTTGTTTCACTTGGAACAAGTATAAATATGTTGAAACAAGGCAGAATAAGTCAGATCAGCCCACTGGGATCAAGAAAATGACATTTGATTCGAGAAAACTCTGGGAGCAAGTTGATTAGCATTGGAAACAAGTGGGATTATCTCATCCCATTGTCAGATTTTTTTCACTTGTTTGAAGAAAAACAAGATTTTAACACTGAATATGAGGCTGTGTGACTTTTTAAGGTGGAGATTTTTTTGCAGTGTACCATTTTTTTTAGAGAGAGAAGCTGCCAGTATTTTATGCCAAACTTCAGTATCTTTAAATTTCACCACTTGTGTTTATTCAAGTATTCAAAAGAACAAAAAGTTTCAATCTTTAATCATAATAAAATGCTCCTGCATATTTGTGCAAACTCCAAACAAAATGTCAATTTAGGTTAATGTCTT